>WAAG01009910.1:7083-24490 GCA_013390105.1 Tichodroma muraria | reverse complement strand
CCCACATCATTTACTCTAAGTATAGAGAACCACAACAAGCAGCTGCAGCTGCACAGGTCAGGAAAAGGACTTCTGCTTTGATGCTTTCCACTCCTTGGGAACCTCTCACACCCGGAGGGGCTGCTGGGCACAGACTGAGGAGTTTGACTTCCCCTCTGAGCATAAAACAATTTTTATCTCTCCCCCACCCATAATTCTCTCAGATTATTTAGTTTCTGCGCAAGTAGCAGGTTCACAGAGATTATTTTAAGGTCAGAGGTGAACATGGGATCAAGGAAGGAGTTCAGAGAGACACCTGCATTTCAATTTATGCATTCCAGTTTTACATCATTGTACTAACATGACTTGCAAAGGATAGCACAGAGGTCAGCTAAACTTTTCCCCTAAACCATGGTCCCTCCTTGATTTTTCGCTCCCTTCAGACACTGAAGTTTAGGATTTCAGTATCCAAGTACTCCCAGTTGCAGGAAATACAACCAGTTTTATCTGTATTCTTGGTCCCTCACTCTTTTAATCTTTTTTTTTTTTTTCCCTCCAGATCTGCGACTCAGGAGAGTCCTTTCATTAAGCAGTGCTTAGATGTAAGTGGCTTAGTGCTTAACAAGTAAATTCATGGTGGTGGTGTGATCTGTACCACTGATCAATAAAAGAACAAGTGAATCTTTATTAATAAACCCTGGTGCATCTCTGAAAGTACTTCAAACCAGGATCAAACTGCAGGGTATTGACAATAGCAGCATATCCCACTCTGTCAGACACTGAACTGAGTTCAAAAGTGACCTGACTTCAATATCACAGGTTCCAGCAAGATTACAGCATTAACATCCTAATTTTTACTTACCTCAAGCTCACATTGCATTGCTGTTGCATGGAAAAGATCAACATACATAACTGGTAGAACAGTTTTAAGGAAATTATACTTATTTTAATAATTACCTGATACTTTACTTTTTAAAGAGGAGTTTCACAGAAGCACAGAATGCTTTGGATTAGAAAGGACCTTAAAAATCATCTTATTTCAACCCCTTGCCATGGGCAGGGACACCTTCCACTTCCACTAGACCAGGTTGCTCCAAACCCAAGGGTGCTGCTTCTTCCTTTTTCTCACTATTTTCCCCACCTAAGAACAATTTCATCACTGTCCTCCTGCTTCTGGGTCACAGCAACCAATCCTGAAGCTTTCTTAGTTACAAGCATACACAACACTGCTGTGCAAATAATACATTGACAGCTTTCTTGCTTTGGCTTCTATACTTCTACTGCTCTGCAGCTCTGCTTTATGGTCATGATGTCAAGAGAGAGACAAGCTAAGAGACAAAAAGGCAGGAATCTTGCTGCATTTAACTCTAAACCCCACAGAAATTATTGTTTCCCTGACAAACTTACTACATATAAACAGTGTCAGGCAGGCAGAGGTGAGGAGCCACTGTAGACAGCACATTATAATTTACAAAATATTTTACTTTTTTAGACGCTGTGTCTGAGTGGCAAGAAAAAAAATAAATACAGAAACTTGTTCCCTTTTTTTTCAATTGTGACTGGAGTCTAAGTTCTAAATTGACAGAAGTTTATAAAGTTAGCAGTCAAAAGGCCAAACACTGACTGCACTTGCAACAGGCAAATGAAACCAATGAGATTGTCTGAATCCAAGTGTAATTGTATTCAGTGGTGCCATTAATAGGTCGTGTAATATGGTGTTTAGAAAATGTAAGAGGATTTAAGACTACATCCAAATATTTAATATCCGTTTTAATCCAGATGGAAAAAACGCAGAAAATTATAAGAATAAACCTAAACTGATGCTCAGGGTGCAGGCACCCTCAGATGAGTTCCAGCTGTTCAGTTATTGCAGTTTTATGTTCCTTTGGAACACTTGTGCCTATGAAGAGCATGGACCACGTGGCTCTTTATTGTCAGGTAGGTGCTGCAAATTTCTATGAGGATGTTTAAAGTGTCATAATTTAAAAGGAGTTACAGCCACAAATGCAAAGAACACATGCACTAAAAGTCCAACATCAGTGAAGTGAGGTGACAAATATCATTGCTGACTTCATCCATTACGTTTTCCTATGGCAAATTCCACGTGTGCCATGAATCAGACCCATGCACATTGGAAATGCACGAGGTTCAACTTCCTAAACAGTCTAAGCAGTCTTCTGTTCCTAAGTCAGGGCTAAAAAAATGTTTAATCATTTATGAGGAGCAGAGCAGCTCTAAGAGGGGAAGCTATTAGCAAGAATTCCCCTTCATGCCTAAATAAGCAAAAATAAAATGTTTGTGAACCCTCCTGGGAAATGCTCGAGTTCAAGGTGGAGAAGTGAGACAGACTTACATGTGAGATTCTCAAGTGGAATGCAAGAATATCCACCACAAGTAACAGAAAATTAAAGGTACCCATCTTCCAAGCTGCCAACTGTTGTTAAAAAATATTTATCTTTGCCACTATCAGTGACTTCCAAAAGCAAAACATTGTATTATTAGATCTAGCAAAGAAAAGATGTAGTTCAGTGTATGTTAAATAAATTAGATAACAGTAATGAAAGGACTCTGTCGTATCCTATAATTATTTACACTTAATAATTATCAAGGCCCATACAAACTGCCAGACAATCTCCTTTACTTACATAGTGTCCAACCCTCCACAATATTTTAAGTATTCTTAAGGTTATACACCTGCTAGAAACTTGTAAAACTACTCCTTTCTTTTGAGGGAACTCAAGGCCATCTTTCCATCATCATTTTGAAACGTTGTTATATCTTCAGTGATTCAGTGAAATTATAACGTATAAATAAGAAATGCATTAGGAAGGCATGGTGCTTTGTAAGGACCAGTTTTTAGTTTATAGACTCCCATGAAGCTTTGACATTGAAGCTTTCATGTCAACCTGTGTAAAGCACACGTAAATAACATCTTATCTGGAGTCAGCATTATTTTATTGTTTGATTCTTCACCTTGCGTTTTATTCTATTCAGAACATTTATGTCCCCAGGGAAAAGCATAAAAGTAATTTTTTAATTTCACCAGGAAAAGCAATCTTTGGACAAAGTGAAAATGACACGGGCAACATTATATTTCAGTAAATACTGTAATCTTATTCACAATGAAAATATCCTTTCAAGAATAATTCAGATCAATGTTAATATGAAGATTATTACACAAGCTCCAGGTAGCCTGAGCCACAAAAAGAAGAAAAGTGTCACTAAGCTAGAAATGACAAATTTGTAAATGGTCCAAAAACTAGCGAGCAGTGGGAACATTATTTGTATATTATAGACACAGAACAAGTGGACAGAATAAATAAAATTTTTCTAAAAGCTGTAATTCTTAAAATCTGGAGTTGGCCCAGCCTGGCTCTCATATATATATGAAGGTGTGATATATTAAGCTTTAATTAACAGTAAGACCATCAACAGAAATAATTGCAGCCAGTCCATTCCCCCAAGAACTCTTGAGTGTGCAGGGGAACGTGAGCACCCAGGACCCCTCCCGCTCCCCTGAGCTGAGTTGAGCTGCCTGGGACACCCTGGCCAAGCTCTCATCCTCCCAACACTGCTGGAAACAATTTGGGTTTGATGTGGAGGCAAAAATTTGAGTTTTATGTGGAGACAGCACAGGCCAGACTCACTCAGTCCCTGCTCAACAGATGGTGTTGACACACCATATTACGAGAACATGCTCACAAAGCCAGAGCAGATGCCACCCCTGAGCAGGAGTTTCTGCCATCCCCTTTCTCCTGGATGTTTCTCCAAAGTCTATAAACTGTTTAAAACTCAGCATTCATATCTAGAAAAAACAGTATTTTTGTACCCATATCTAATGCTCTTCAGAGACAGGATAATTTTTTATTAAAGGCGTTTTGAATACTTTGGTAAGTCTAATAGAAAATATCACAACTTTTCTTCTTGTTGTTCATTTACCTCGGCAAATTTTTCCCCTCCTAATTTTAGCACAAGTTCTGTAAATCAAGAAAAGCTGCCCTGCAGCAAGTAAATCACACAAATAAAAGTAGTATTAAAAAAACCCCCTAGATTTAGTTGTGTGGTTTGGCTTATTTTAAGAAAGAACGTAAATATTTGAGCAACGTGTAAAACTGAATTAAGAAAACCCAACACAAAACAGCTGAAAAAATCCTAAATTAATCTGAAAAAACCTAAACTTTTCTATTTGAAAAGCTTTCAGCAGCATTATATGCAAGGATACAAATGTTTATTTGGTTTTAGATTTAAAAGGCTATCATCATCATCATCATCATCATCTCAAGAGCACATACAGAAGCAAACAAAAGGAAATCTCAGTTTTCTAATGCTTACATTATGCACTTTAGAATCACAGAACACTGAGGATGCAGGAGACCTACCAATATCTAATTCTAATAAAGATAATAAGAAAGCAATGAGGCTTAATGGCTTCAGTAGATATAAACCAACAATCCCTACAGACAGAAGCAGTGTTGCTGTCTTGGTTTTTAACCATTTGGTTTGTAGGTAAATATTTCTGCTGCAAATACAGAGGAGATGGGGAGCAGGAGAGGACAGGAGTTTCCAGCAGCCTCACCCATGGCAGCACATCATCCACGCTGTGGGGAGAGACTCATCCCACTCCACATCTTCAGCCATTTTCACGTACAGTCCTCAGTTTTATTATTTTTGAGGTTCAACCCATTTTTTTGATACACAGCAGGAGATATATTTGCATTAGAAAGGTGATGGTGGTTTCGTAATTACAAAATCCTCACCGGCAAGAAAAGCTGAGAGACTGTTGTAGCAACGAGGTTATAGCAAACACACCATGTCCAACTCTATTCCTGGGTAACTTCAGCTAATTCCTGGCAACTTCCATGGGAACTGTACGTGTGTGCACAGCTCCTTACAGTTCCCATATGTCTGGGAACTCTGATGAGCAGAAGCCACAGCTTCCTCTCAGTGCTCAACAAGATTGTCATCGCTTAAACTGTTAATTTCTGAGACCCTGGGGAGGTTCTGCAGCTAGAATATAGCATGGTAGGCAGATTTGTTATGGGAGTCCTGTAGTTATTTAGATTCTGGAAAATTCTACAGTGCCCTTTCATTTCCAAATGATTCTTAGACCTGCTCTGCACATTCTGGCCATACCTGTCATAATTCAGTAAGTTACAGCACAGTAGGTCTTATGCATAAAAACCTCAGTTACAGATATTTTCTGCTGTGCAGGAGTTTGGTTTTATGATCTAGGCACTCCTTTTAGACACAATTTATATAAAAAATTGCAGATATTTTTAATATTATTTATATTACAGCTTCCACCTATTGTAGTTTTTTGTCCCAACTCACCTGTAAACTAGGATTTTTTTCCCCACATAAAATCCTAAGATTCCCTCTCTGGGATGCCTGTTCCTACTGGCTATCATTTTAATGATATATAATAGTAACCTGCCTTGAGAGAAGGGTCCCTAATGATATATAACACTAAAATAGCTTCTCACAGCACACTGATGACAGGTTGCAACCATCCATCACCAGAGAAGCAGTCAGCAAGATGAGGAGTTCAGGGGATACACACGAGCAGAGCACAACCATAACGAAAATATCAAACAGAACCACAGAGCCAGTTCTGACGCTTCTGCCTGTCTGTGGCTGAAGGCATCCCCAGAGCCAGAGCTTTAAACATCCCAGGAATTCTGGAACAGGCTTAAGTGACAATTATTGCTGATAAAAAAGGCCCAGCAACCAAAATATCTCCTTCTGGTAGCTCCAATGAGTTAATTCTCTTCCGTTCCTATTACGGAGGCAACTTTCACTCACCAGCACACACAATATATTCCCAAGTGCAAGAATTCTGAAGTGCTCAGGTTTTGTGCAGGAAGGTAAACAGAGAGCTTTTAATCATTCTACCTTAAAACTGAACCAGGGCAAGGAAAATTACCATGGTGTAGATTGAAAACAAAATATGGTTTTTCATGGTACGCATGCGAAGCCAGAAACTCCTGCAGTGATGCAGGACATGGTGCTTGCACAAGGATTTAGATTAATTCTGCAGAAGATGAAACAGAGTTCTCAACTGACTGTTCTACATTCCACTATTAGTAAGAATATGCAAATTTCTGCAGTAGGAAAGGTGAGAAGTGATAAATACATCAACAAGAAAGGAATTAGAAAAAAGTGCTATTTATATAGTGTGTATTTATAGACACACAAACCTGTACGTGTTATGTATGTAGGTATTTAAACATGAAGAGACTTATAAAAACAGATTGTATGACTTTATCTGAAAGGGCACAGCCTTGCCAAAACCCCTGGGATCTCACACTGGTTTGTTTTAATCTATAGGAAATATTCCAATAACAGTGTCTGGCTTTCTCCATAATGCACCTCCATTTTAAAAAAGAGGCAAAAAATCTTAATTACTTGCAAACAGAGAAGACAAAAGCTCATCATTTCACAGAAGCAGGAGAGCATTATTTTGACATTCTCTCCAAAGAGAATATAGTTTATATCTTGTTCTTTGATTAAAAGCTACTTGTTTTCACATGTCATGGACTTTCTCTATTGACAGTCAGTGTGAATTGTATTAAACAGCAAACAGCAGGTTTTTTTTTTCTTTTTTTTCTTTGGGACAAGAAGGAGAAAAGGAAATCAACAAATCTACAAGACACAATTGACCCAATTCTGTGATTATCAGAGTGATTTTTTTTGCCAAGCCATTCTTACTTAATGATAATGATCTTTTTTATGTGATTTTCTGCTCTAGTTGCATAATGAAATTTGGTGTTGATATGACTCTTCCTACATAGATCTGATTTCAGAAGAAAATTTTAAGGACCTAAAAGTGGTCTCTTTTTCAAAAAAAATCATCATTCACCATTCTCTCTGAAGTTAAAGACCTGCAAGTAACTCGACTAAAATTAGTTTTTATTGAAGAAAGGAGGATATTTAGATACCTTTCTCACACTGATACTTGCCACCACCTTCATAAGCTTGCACTAGGCAAACAATTATGATGAAAATTTGAGATATCACTTCAAATTAAAAACTAATTATCAGTGAAGATCAACATCTTGCTACTACAATATTTCATTTTGTGCTCATTTCTTGAAAGCATTTGATTTTGGTACAACAAAAGTACGGAATATTGTCTTTTATGTAGGAAATTATTTTCTTCTAGTTAATTTTCTCTCTGTGTCTATTGTTCTTCTGCTTAAAGGATGACTCCACTTATAAGCTGTTTTATTCTCATTCCTATAACTCTCTCTACATATATTTAACAGTACACTTCTCTAAACGTATTGGCAAGTCACTGACAGAAGGAACTAACAAATCTTACTTCTTTTTCTTTCCTTTCTCCAACTAAATAACATGTGCAAATATTCTTCCTTATTTGACCTACACTAAAAGTACAGACTATTATCTAATTTACAAATATACTATTGTTATATCATTGTTGAACAATATTATTTCCCTTAAGTTAGTTCCAGTCACAATCTAGATTCGGAACTCATCAGGGTTTGAAGGAAAATTATGTCATCAAAAACTAGATGGCTCAAAATATGGATGCATTTGGAGTTAGAATAAGCTTCATTATTGAACCAATTTTTGTCTTTAATTCAATGAAATGGTTTCCCCCCCACCCCCTTTGCTAATTTCTTAATCAAATCTAAAGACCTCTATCTATATGTCAATATTATTTCTGTTCTCTCACCTCCACAGTCACTTTTTTTTTTCCTGTATAGACATAATTTCTTGTTTCTCAAAGAGTAATTGAAAACACAATTTTCAAGATCCAAAAAAAAGAATTCCAGTCAAATACCAAAAACCTCACACCACGCCCAAGAAATTTTTTTTCCCAAATTTATCATACTTAGAAACCCTATCTTAACATATTCTGAAGAATGCAAACTGAAATATAATAGAAATGAAGAATAAATCCAGGAACTGGTCTTTTCAATTCAGCCAGTTATATTCATTGATTATTTTCTTTTCACATAGCCCTTTGCACTTTAAATTTCTAACTTAACACACCATAATATAACATCAGACTTGATTAAACTCATCATTTCCACAAGACACAGCTCTGCTACCCTGAGCAGTTGGAAAAATCAAAGTCTGTCCTTACACCACCAGGACAGAGAATTTCTGTCCACTCAACCTAAATCCAAACTCTCCATCCATCTTGGACTGAACCTGCTGGGCAAACGCATTCCTCTGACAGCAGCACCACACTGAAAGCTGTGTTTTCCACAACAGCTCTAAAATATTTGCAAACCACTGCTAATACAATATTTAGAGGTTTTGTTTTTTAAATAAAGCAGTATACCTAGAATTCCAGGAAAATATTTCTTTCAGAAAAAACAAAAACAAAAAAAAACAACAACCAAGCCTCATTTAAAAAAATCTTTCATTTATACCTTGTGTGGCATCACTTTTGAGGGAGTTCCATTTCAAAAGCAGTTCCAGCTCTTTGTGTGTCAGAATAGAACAACAGAAAAATGAACAAAGACACCTCTGCCTTACCTGAGCCAGGATGTGGCACAGCACCCTCGGGTTCTGGACACAGGAATTCTGCCCCAAGGCTCCTGAAGGAGAGCTGGCTCCCACCCAGCTGCTGGCAGCACCTCTGAAGGCAAATCCTAAGGATTAGAGGAAAGGGGAAAAAAATACATTAAAAAAACCCCAGGTTGTTAAGGCCATCCAACAGCCTTTAATCTAAGATGCCATCATTTTGAGCAGATAAAAATATCTGATATTTCAGGTATTTCAACAATGTCAGAGCATTTTAAAGAAGATGGGGTTACTGGATGAGTCTGGAATTTCAGAAGGCCAAGCACAGTCCAAGGCTTTCCACACTGTTTTGAAAACAAACACTTCCACCTGCATCCCACACTAATGGAAATTAAATTTTTTCCTTTGTGAATTACTCTGCATGCCAGACACCTGACAGGAGTTTCAAGCTTTTTAAATGTCGTGAAGAATCTTGCCAAATAAGCCATTATAAATTAGTCAAAGGATCTTTTAAACTTGTCAAATAATTATTGTTCTTCCATGTTTTCTTTCTTTTCAGGTCTGTGCAGTATCAGAAATCTAGACTTCCTGAAATGTTCAGATCCATAAGTCATTAATTATTTATTGCCCTTTCCAGAGGATTTGGCCTTTGGTGAGTTAAATTTCATTTATGACTATTGTGAAACATATGAACAAAATGAGAAGCTGCTCTTTATCAGCCAAGTATCATTATTCTTCTCTTGATGACTAAAATATTTTGCCTCATAAAACCAAAACCAAGCACACATTTTATGAAATTGATAAAACATATCTAATTCAAAAGTCATTTCAGACCCAAATCACAAACAGATTTATTTTAAAAACTATTAGCACAAAGGACAACTTGTTAAAATAAATTTTGTTAACAGAAGTTCTTTTAAAAAAGTGTTTAAGCGTTTAGATAGAGAACCAAAAAAGACTGTGTACACCAGAAAACAATTGTTCATCTGACTGGTTTTATAACTGAATTTTGTTTAAGTTGACTTATTAACTGTAATTTGTTAAAACCAGCTGCAAACTGACCTCACACCACAAGCAGCCTTCAGTCTAAAAGAAAATCTCTATGGACAATTACTGCTCCTCTTGCAGCAAAAAACGGGCAGAATCAAAAAAATGTGGCCGTGACTAATTGCTTGCTTATTTTTTTTTTCTCCACTAGATCCAAAGCAAAGAGGCTGCTCTCATCTAGCCCCCAATTCATTTAGGGTATTAAATGAATAAATAATAAACAGCACAAACTGTTCTGAGATTGTGCAGCTACACTTTAAAAAACAGTGTCAAAAAACAGCTGAAAACCTAAAATTACCGTGGTTCCTATAGTTCCACATTTCCAGTGCAGCTGTTGTGGATAAACAAGTTTATTTTTCTAAACAGAGAAAGAAACATTTAATCCCACATTTCCCCCCCTTACCTTTGGGAACACCCAAAAGGACAATTAAGCACACCAGTGTCAAATTAAAAATACACTCCACAGTTACAAAAGGGTGTTTATGGTCTACCAGGTTACCTTTGATTTACACCACTGTGGCCACATTCCAGCCCAAACAAATTACTTCCACCTACCAACACCACCAAGCATATTTTCCCACAGGGCACAGCACTTTAAACACTTGACCTCTAAATTTGACAGTATTTGCACTGTGCATTGTTATCTTCCAGAAGAAAGCTTGGCTTTCTTTGCTCTTTTTCTACCACTAATTTAAAGCAAAGGGAAATATATTTAAATATCTGTTTTGTTTTTTATGTTGTTGGCTTTTTTTTTTTTCTGCAAGCATAATGAAAACTAAGGAATTTTGTATTTAGATGAAATAAAAATTCAGATAATTTAAATATTTGCAGAAAAATAGTTGCTCAAGTACAACTCAGACTTCATGCAAATTCTCACTTCACTTCTGTTCTTGCCTGGCCTAGAATTCAACCTGAATATCTCACAGCAGAATCTGGTTCTGGAGCCCAGGATGATTGCCTTGGTAATAGCACTGCCATGTTCCCATTCCCTGTGATGTGACAGCTTAAAAGATGGGAAAAATGGAATTTCTAAACCTGTGAAGTCTTTGGTTTAGACTCAGATTTGACAGAGTGTTCAAGGTACATTTCATTTTGCTGGACTGGTTTGTTTGATAAGGATATCCCTCAGCACAGAAAAAGACCAAGTCCCTTTATTTAATCGCTGCATCTGTCGGTAGGGAGGTAGAGAATCAGCCTCTAAGTTGCTGGGTAACTTCTCATTTCAGTGAGAAGACAAACAGGAATTAAAGATATTAAATATTATATAGACACAATGAGCAAATCACATGAAAAAAAGGATGGCTTATTAGGAGCTGGGATTTGGGGTGTTAACATGTGAAATATGTACAATGAAAGCTCTCAATTACCAATCTCCTCACTAAGAGATGTTACATGAGCCATGTAACATTTAATCTCTGGGGAGGGTTTGCTCTGATTATTATAATAATATTAGGTCATGCAAATAGGGTTTGCTATAGAAGGTAAAGACCACAATATCTGTAAAGCATAATTTCCTTAATGTTCTCATGGTTTGGAATTTTTCTCTCCTTTCTTCAGTCATGTGACATCCTACCATAAATATGGCAAAAAACCATAATACTATATTTTCTAAATTATTGAAGTGAAACTTTGCAGAAAGAATGTAGACATACCTGAGGAAATGGCCACTTAATTTCTAATAGACTACTGTCTACTAATACTGTCTACTTCAATTTGCAGCAGACATTTCAGCACATCCATGGTGCAAATCTCCAGCAAACGTGTTAGTTCAGTGCCAGTTCAGTTTACATCGAACTCGGGAGAGGTGTGAAGAAATAAACGCACACTCCTCAATCCTCAACTCTGAAGCAGTAAAGCCACAGTTCCTCCACAGCCTTCTCTTGTTCAACTTCCTAATTTTCAAAATGAAGTGAAAGTAGATGTAAAGTGAGTAATTGTGGCCTGCCTGTGACACAAGCACACAACTGGCAGAGTCTGTGGACGCTGGGCTGCTGCTGCATCTGCTTCCAACAAGAAATTGTGCCATTCCTCAGGGGCAGACAGTGACTTACAGAACACTCCAGTATAACTCTTCTTTCCTGTCTTCCCAAGCCATAATCCACCTGAAGGAGTTCCAGAAATAAGCCTAATCTGCAGCAGTTCATTATAAATAACTCCATTTATAGCTTATGCCTTGCTGGAGCTCACAAATCCCCCAAATTCAGTGAGCAGCTTGGGGAATGGGTGAGCTGCAGTTGACTCTCAGCAGCAATTTCTGTGGTAGCTAACCTGGACCATAACCAGACACCAGTAGCACTAGGGCCTGAAACAATTTCCCATCTAATCTATTGTAGCACCTCTCCACCCCAGGGTGTCACAGGGATGTGCAGGATGACTGGGAGGAGGGTGAGAATATGCTTAATAAACTTATTTGCATTTCCTGCACAAAACATTTAGCTTCAAATACTCACAACAGATCAAAATAAAAGGATGGTTTGCTGAAATCATCTAAAGTGGTAAATAATTTCCAAGTCCACTCTCTTTTACCTCATGGTGCTTTTCTCTCACACTTTTTTAGGCAAAGCTTTTTTCTTTTTACCATCGGAGGAAACCATTCTCTTGTTCTACTTTCACATATTGACATTCTTAATAAGTGTTATTTTCATAAAAACCTTTGTCTTTGCTTCCTCTTTGCCACTTCAGAGTTCCACCATGGAGTCAGAGACCCATACTCAGAGATCCCAGGCTGCTCTTTATGCAGGATTTACTTCTATTCCTTCTTGATGAGAGGAATAGCAATAATGCTTTAGCAGTATTAGTTAATTGGATAATATATCTGAATTTAGGGTTTATCTTATATTAAACATTTCTTTCCATTTGTTTGAGTTTTGCTTTATATCTCTGTATCTGAAAATTTTAAATTCCACATTAGAGTCTCAGAATAAGTGAAAAGAGGTCTGGTCAATCAGCTTACCACTAAAGAGGGATTCTCTGGCACACTCCTACCAGGAGCAGACACAAAATCCTTCCAGGACCCAGACACACAGAGCTAGATATCTTTAAAGAGTGGAAATTACTCTGAATATATTTTGGGGCTTTTCCAGTAGAGTTATGGCAGAAGATCCTGTGCTTCCCACTGTCCATGGGATTACAGCTGCACACAGATCTGATACAGAAAGATATCATAGAAGGGAGATATAAATGATTGATGCCTGGATTGCTGCAACATCAATTAATGCAAAAGGGTATTAATTAATCAATATTTTCCCCATCACCAGGCAGCTGCAAATTTCCTCTGTGGATTCCCCCTGGCCAAGGACTAGGAATTCCCATTAGGTTTTTTCCCACTGGAATGATAACTAACTCATCTGTTGTCCTTCCCTCATCCCCCCCAGCCCTGGTAACTTCTCCTAATGTGACTCAGAAATTCTTTGAGATTTCTGCAAAGGTCTGTGGAGAGAGCCAGGGGGATGTGCAGGCAAACCCCTTGAACACACAAGGGCTGGGCCCAGCCCAAAGAGTGGATGTTTGCATACCCCATGTGGGAAGAAAACAGCAACATTAGCCTGAAGTGATAAAAATCAAATATTCCATGCTGAGCATGTGCAACACAAGCTCAAACTGAGCACTGTGGTATTAGAGCCAAATTCCAGCTAAGAAATGCACATAAACATTTTTTTCTTTCTCTTTCCTTTTTCTCTCTTGGTGTCTCCTTCTGAAAGTGCAATGTGGAATTTGTGTGTGTTTGATGATTTTTGATCTCCAGCCCCATGATAACATGAAAATTTTCTCTGAACATTGAAATATTCCACTTTAGTAGCAGGATCCAAATCTGAATACATATCTATGGCTTCACCTCCTGCTGCTTAAAGTAATTTGCTCTCAGATCAAATTGTGACCCCCAGAAATAGAAGTATTTATATGGAAAGAGAACTGAATATTTACAAAGATATTGCTACAAACCAGAAAATTATGATATAAATATGATTACACTGTATAAGTCAGATAAAATCTACACAATCCTTTTCTTTAAAGAAACCCAAAATAATTTTGTTTCTGAAGTACACATAAAAAGAATTTCAATAGCATTGTATTCTCAGACCTTATTGTTAAAGGATCCAAGGAAAGTTTTTTCCTGGTTATAGTATTTTTTTTATAAAAGCTGTATTTCAGACAAAGTAAGCTTGGATCATTTAAAGTCCCCACAAGGGACTGATACTTTGTGAATGGCATTTTGAATAGTTTAGATATCCCTGTTTTTGAGTTTTTGAGATCCCTGTGTGGCTTTATTTTCTGGAAAATTCAGTTATTCCCACATTCTCTGACCTTATTATGATATTGTTTTTCCCTTCTCTTCACTATGCTGTTCTGTGAGAAAGCTCTCTATAAATTTGATATAAATATAGTTCACGTACAAAATCTATAACTTAGTAAACTTCACAAGGCATAAAAATAGCAATTTCTTTTGCTTTACTCTTCAGTTCTTGTTTTTGTACAATATTATCCATTTGCTATGAATTCCTCTACAGCAAACTTAAAAAACCCAACCAAACCAAACTGCAACAACAAGTAAACCAGCCCCTAAAATCCATTCCATCCACATCAACTAAAATTTTTTTGTTTCCTGGGTTGGCTTGTGCTCTTTCATATAATGTATCAATTTAAATGCAGATGGCCAAGGAGAAAATATATTTCTCCTCTCACCGTTCATGTCCCCAGGATGTTGAGATGCATGCGCCAAGCGGGAGCCCTGGGCAGGTTCCTCCTTTGCCAAAGGCTGTGATGCTGTGGGCAGGGACACCTTCCACCAAAGCAGGGTGCTTAGAGCTCCAGCCAAGCTGGCCTTAAACACAGACACGAGAAATGCTTCTCTTACGTGCAGACCGCTGCACAAATCCAGGATTCTGCAGCACCTTGGGTATGGTGAGTGTTCTCCTGCCACGCGTTTGCTTACAGCATAACTGCACTGCCACGGGCAAGTCTGGGCAGTGCGTTTTCTGTGGGGATTTAATTCCTCCCCCGTCTCTCTCTTTGGCAATAGTCAGTTCAAGCTCCCAAAGTTTTTGCCAGAGCTCCTTGATCTGCACTCTTTGCTCAGTCACCCCTCGGGCGTAACTCATCATCATGACATGATGGACAGAGGAGGATGAATGTGCTAAAACCAGAGGGGAGATACACAGAGCTCTCTCCAGAAACCCAAAATATAAAATTTCAGCGATCCCCAACAACTGTGAGCAAAGCTGCTTAGAGGACTGCCTTATTCTGCAGCTAAGAGGTCAGACAAAGCTTGAAGAATTCCGAGAGTCTTGATGAGATAGCTTCTCCATAACCTTGTCCTGCTGGTTTTACCCTTCACAAAACCCTGACAATAAGATGCAGCCGGGCTGAATACAAGTGACACTGTTGGATCTACTGTGAGTGCATTAGTATTTCCAGCAGGTCTCTCCTATGTGAGGAGGAAGATGACAACAACCCCAAGGCATTAGCAATCTAAATTAGACCGACAATGTGGCTGAAAAATTGAATATCTTACATAAAGCAGGGGAGGTCAAAACTCAGCATGGTGATGATAAGTTATCTTACTTAGCTGGTAGACTTCATGGAAGAAATAAGTTTATGTATGGGCTGCCTCCTCTAATTCTGAATTCTCAGAGCTTAGGAGTGATTGTTTATCTGCTAACAGCCTGCAGGGATTTGGTAAAATAGCTACAGCATAAAACTGAAAAATAATTGAAATAAATAAAGTGCTACCTGGCACCATCCTCGTTTATTCTGTGCATCTGATATTAACATTCGGATGTCTTATGCTCGTAATACATAATAAGAAATGAAAATGTCATAAAATCAATACCTTCTAACAGCAGAGGGAAATGTCACAAATTATCTCATTCTCATTATAGTTTTCAGACAGTAATTTCACAAGCCTCCAAGGGATTAGGAAAGTTGAGCATATTTTTGCTCTACCCTCAGATGTCAGTTTTATTGTACATGATCTAGGCAGCGAAGGTTCTCTGCTCCAGAAGTTCGAAATCAATTGTTTTGCCAATGAGGTTCTTTTGCAAAGCTGTTAGCTGCCTTTGTGAGTGTGAAACTACCAAATTCTGTGTCCCTGCTTAAATTACTTTGCAATACAAAATTACACTCCAACCCCTGATGTGGTACAGACTCCTGCAGGGTGCACAGACGGAACAGAGAGCTGCCTTCCTAATAAATAAAGTTCGCACTTTCTAAAGAAGAGAGATTTATGAAATCTGCTCCGTGTATTTAATTACTCTCCCATGTTTTACTAGGAGGGTTTATAAATGAGGGAATAAAGTCTGCTTGACCATGCCCAGATAAGAAAGAGCCAGGAGGAACTGGTCTATCATAATCCCACCGATGGCATTTGCAAATCGTGTGTGAGAGCAGTGGATGCTCCAGGTAGATTAAGGTGAACCTCAGACCTGTGGGGTCACCTGTGCATATTTCACCGAGCTGATTCACTTTACACTGCTCCTAATCCTCTGATCAATCACTCTGCAAACGCTGTAGCCTGTACTCAACCTGCTCTGGAGACAAGCGGGCACAGAGCCCCCAGGACGGCAGGATCTGCTGTCACTGACCACAGGCAAAGCCAAGGCCCCCTGCACCCCCCGGCTTAGCAAACACTCACTCCCTGTGGCACATCAGAAACCCAGGGGAGGCCATTCCTGCCGCAGCACGAGGACCACGAGGAATTCCTACAGAATCCCCCAAGCTGGAAGGAGCCCATTAGGGTCAAAGTGCATGCCCTGACCCTGCCCAGGACAGCCCCAGGAGTCTCCATCCTGCAGCTGAGAGTGCTGCCCAAACGCTCCTGCAACTCTGCATCGGAATTTACGGCGCACTAAAAGAAATCTTAGGAAAGACAATTTGTAGGAACCAAATAGATATTTTGGAAACACCCACACACATCAAGGTTTCTTGCACCCAGAAAGGCGAGTCACACCAATTAAAAAAACCTCAGAAAACAAAAACCACCACGCAAAACCCCACCAGCAAGAGCAGAGGACCCAGGCTTTGGGGATAGCTCCAGTTATGGCTGTGCTTATAATATAAACTGTCATTGCAGTGGTCTGGAAAAAGATAATACCTTCTGCCTAAACCTGAAATACCTTTCATTGTGAAACCTCTCCAGTTTTGACAGAGGCTGCAAAGCAGGAAATTTTGCCGACAAACGTTATCCCAGACCTCCTCAAAATATAAACCACTGTGCAACAGCTAAAGGAATATAACTCAAGCAAATATGAAAAGGCTGTGATTTGTAATGGAATCTCTTTCCCAACAAAACTTTAGCTGGAAAATTTAGTACTTGTTAGATTGTAGGACTGTGGAAGTTCAGATGGTTATGTGGTGTTAAAAAAAAAGAGAAAGAAAGGGCCTGGGATCAAAGACACTCTGCAAGGGAAAGGCTCAATGTGTTCCTACAGAGATAATTCACAATTTTTCTGAGACCTCTAAGTACCTCTGAAACTCAACACAGCATTTTTCCTTTGAAAAGCCCAGTTTTCAAATAAAGCCTGTATTAATAAAATATACATTAGATTATATAGTTAAAAAAAAAAATATCAAGTACTTTGGAAACTGAAGCCAAATTCAATACCAGGTCCTTACTGTATATTATCCATTCATTACAAAATCTCTGAACTTTAACTATGGAAAGAGCAGCAAAGGGCAATTAATTGAATAATTTTCCAGTATTTAATATACTCATTTTTCAGCACAAAATATTGTGGAACCAAATTCTAATCTCAGTCCAACCACTCTGAAGCCCTAAAATGAAAACCATCATAGTCAGTATCTCGGACTTTATGTATGAAAATAAAGAATAAACTCTCCCCCTGCCCTCCAAGCTTTGGGAACTCCTCAAACCCCCCCCCCCCAAAAG
>WAAG01009902.1:10653-35176 GCA_013390105.1 Tichodroma muraria | reverse complement strand
AACACGTCGCCGTCTTGCAGGCCAATTGTTCCCTAAATTAAATTAAATTAATCAAAGTCAGCAATATAGAAATAACCAGACATGACTCATTAGGCAATACAGTGATTAGACAAAACTACTAGTTTACAATATATAATACAGTCAACCAAAGGATGTCTCACATGAAAAGCACCTTAACTGTAGGATTTTATTATAGGATTGCAGGTCCTATCCTCTAACTTAGAACAACTTTTCAAAAAAAACCCAAAATATTTCTGTTGCTTTTTAAACTACCTCAAATATACTTTCTGTTAAATATAGAACAAATATGTCCAAACCCCATTAGTTGCCTACAGAAACCAAGGCAATTTCTATAATAAGAATAACTTATTATGCCATTCACAAAAGATTCAGGCCTTTACAGAGAAAATTATTTTTACAGGGAAAACAATCTTCCCAAAGTATTGGCAGATGACACTTCCAATAAACTAGACATCAATGTACAATGAGATGGACTCAGCGGGGGGAAGGCCTTTTCTCATATTAAATCAAATACTTGATGGAAGCTAACAGGAGGTTTACGAGGCACAATAGGGAGAAAGATTATTTCACAGCAGCAGCTGGATTCTCTGAAGCCCTGTTGGGAGGGAGCACGCTGTTTCAGAGAAAAGCACAGAAGAGTTTAAGGAATAAGCTCCTTAAAGAATGGTGGTCTTATATGCAGAAGCATTTGTAAAAAGCCAAGAACATTTGGGTCATAATGTCATCAACTGGAGTGGGACTGTGGCACTTCGGAAACCTAAAACAGACAAAACTTATTCCTTAAAGAGCACTATACACCACTGTTGAGAACTTGTTTCCACTTATTTCCAAACTACTCTTCTCCAATTTACCATTCATATTTTTTCAAAATGCCTCCACCAATTCCCTAGCCACTTTCATGAAAACAAGCAACATGGCATAGATAAAGCATATGTATTTAGGGTCTGTCCCTGAAGGGTGGGGGGAGGAGGTTCCCAGCAAAGGAACAGTACAGCTTTTAAAAAACATTAGCACAACACCTTTCCCAGCGGCTTGCATTTCCCAGCACCCAGACTGAGATGTGTCTGCCAAACTTTCCACTTTATTTTTCTGGGCAGGTAAATTGCCACAAGGCAAAGGCATAATGCAAACCCATCCTCCCAGGAGGTTAAGAAAAGGTAGCTGTATCCCTGGAGAGGCAAAGCACTGATGTAAAGCTTTCTTCTATTCCTTGCAAGTAGCAGATCTGATTGCAAGAAAGATATTAGAACTCAACACACCCAGAAGTGTATATTTCTGTCCATGAGCCAAATATTTTTTCTTCTCCTAACAGAGAAAAGCCTGCCTCTACTGAAGTAACACCCAACAAAGGTGAGGCCCAACAAAGACTACATTTACAGTATTATGATTCATAGGGGAATTTAAAACCTGTGTATTTGCAGTTTACAGAAATGGGAAGGCATCATGACAGAAGTCATGCAATTTGCATTTCAAACTATCGTTTTATAACCATAAAGAGTGGAAACTTGCTTTCTAAATGAAAGATCAAAATCTTTCTGATATCCTGAAGTCAGTATTCAGCTGTAGATATCCTGAAGTCAGTATTCAGCTTTATTTCCCCAAAACTTGGGGAAAAGTTTTGTTCAAGCAGCAACAACACAAAATTCAGATGTAAGTACATATTAAACATAATCACTTACTGGAGGACCTGGAGGTCCTGGTAGCCCTGGCGGCCCTCTTTTTCCTGGATCTCCCTTAAAAAGGGTAAAATAATTTAGTTGATTGATAGTGATAATGACAGCCAGTAGTCACATATTCAGACCACACAACAACAGTGAGAAATTTTGTGGTTACAGAAGGACAGACTAGGTAGGCAGTTAAAACATCAACCCACAATATGAGTCCCAGAACAGAATGGGAAAACTACTTTTTCTAGTAGAACTGCAGCCATGATGTGAAATAGGAGTCACAAGAAAACTAAAACATTTTCGCCTGCTTTAGAAATCTGAAACATCTGACCACAGGATCATCTATGCACTCCTCTATAACTGCTATTAAGTTATTAACGAAAAGAATTCTAGTAACTGACAAAAGTAGAGAGAGGAGAAAATCCACTTTTCCAGAGCACAAGATGAATTTACCAAGCTGGAATTTTTTCCTGTTCGTGAAATTTTGATGCTGAGTGCTCTCATAAGTAAAGACAATGTGGAACATCTGCAAATTATTTTTTCTTAAGGTTTGTAATTAAAATAGATCTAATAGTTGGGCAGAGACCACCTTTTAACTTAATATTGTAATTTCAATATTACTTTTTACATTTCATTAAGTCATAAATGCAATAAACAAGATTAACATAGAAAAATTATTAATTCTCAAAACATTCCTTTCCATGCAATGCATGATTACATTGTGCAACTCATTATTATCATGCGTTATGGGAGCTTGGGATATAAATGAATTAAGAAACTGACTGCATTAATGGATGATAGGCTCACATGCAGCTTTTGAAAAGGCAACACAGATGCAATTTGTGATTCAAGCAGCCTTTGAACTACCAACTAACTGCCAGAACGTGTGACAGTATGACAGAAAAATACCATTTTATAAATAGCCTGTACACTTCCCTTGACATCCATTCTTACCCCTCCTACAGACAAGACAGTAAGCTAGATGGATCATCTTCTGAAACAAATTGGCAGTTTTTAATGTTCTTTTTTAATTCATTTATATAATTGCATTAAAAAGTAGTTTTTATTTAAAAAAATTTAATGCTATTTCAGATTTCAAGTAGAAATTGGTTTCAGCTTCCATTTCAGTAAAGTGTGGTGTCAAAATATGACAGTGTGGTGAAACTGAGTGCACAGCAGTAAGGTCAATAGATGGAGCCACACTTCAAGTGAGACTGAGAAGAAATACTGAATTGCCACGTTCACTGGTATGCAAATGAAAATCAGTAGGTTAAGCAGTTAAGGTTTACATTTCCTGTATTTCTGCCAGGTCTGCTTTTTGATTTTAGTTTTCCTTGAATAAGAGAAGTAGAGTATGGGACACTCTAAACATTTAATTCTAATTTAACAGGTGGCCCTGACTTTGTGCTACTCATTGTTCTCATTTCTGATGAGCTTCAAACATAATCCTTCTTCTAGCAGTGATCACTGCAGAGGAAAGAAACCGTTTGAAAATGCTGTGATAGCCCAAATAGTATTTAGATGGCCCATTTTTACTTTAAGTACCTTCCAGCAATTGAATAAACCTGCATTTTCAGCAAACACTGTAGTACTTACAGGTGGACCAGCACGACCTACTTCCCCGGGAAGTCCTGCAGCACCAGCTGGACCCTACAAGAACAAAGATAAATAGTATTTTTATAGCATGTAATACCTATGTAACAAACATCCAAGGACTGAGAACATGTAACTCTCACAAACAAAAAACTAAGCCTTCAGACACCAATATTCTTGCCCCATATACCATAGACCTACACAACCTCAGGGGTAGCTAAAGAAAACAAGCATAATAGAACATCAGGATTAAACCCATCTCTTTTTTCACTGATATACTTTTAATTACAGTATAATAGCTTCATTAAATATTCAAACAGATTCATTGAACAGTATATTTATGAATTGTAAAATTGATACTTACAGGTGGTCCAAGAAGGCCCTTGCCCTGTGAAATATGAAAAAAAGATCAGAAATACGGGGAGGATTCCAAACCTAGTAAAGTTGTTTTCAAGGATAAAGTATTTCAGATAAAAAAGGTGTAAAAAAACCCTCATTTGATTCTGCAAAATCGTTTTGAAAACTTGTTTTACTACAGTTAAAAATCAATTTTATTATTAGGCGATCGGTGTCAGTAGAGAAAATTAAATTACTGATTAACTTGCCTTGCAGTATCATTACACATTTTTATAAACATATATACTTCCACAAAGGGATGAGGACATTAAAGGCTTTGTGTTTAGTTAATTATCAAGTACCATGATAAACATATCTATACTATAATAATTTCCTTCTAAATGTACATTTGAATTTATAATAAAAGTGAGCATTTTCCCCACAGTGCTTCCCTGAGGCCTAAATCCATTAAACTTATGGTTTTTGGTAATCAGAAAGAACACCAAACTTCTTCTGTTCACATTTCCCATTAGTATTGTTCTGAATCATTTTAACAAGAAATGTCCAAGATACAAATGTGTTTCTGCCTATTTGGGAGATATACTCCCTCTAAGAAAACAGATCCCTCAGTCTTGCATTATTAGAGCAAATGGAAAATTTTATGGAGAACAGTATCAGTGGTATGTATGAAACACTAAAATATAAAATCCCAAATACACTTAAATATTCAGGAAATTTGACATAGTAAGGCGTCTGGACTGAATGTGAGTAAAAAAGCCAGAGAATATCAGTCTGGGTTTGTATTTTTAAGGCTGTTTAGAAAAGTTGATATAATATAGGGAAAATTTCAAGCATTCATCAGACTCATTCCATTTTAACCATTTAATACACAGCAGAAAGTAAGCTTGCATAACCTGCATAATCCCTTTGCTATTGCTTCACTCTTCCTTGCTAAAATTAGTCATATTACATGTCTCTATATTTGCCTATACAAATCAAACTTTCACAGCATCACATATTCAATATTATAATATTGGCCCTGCCTCTAAAAGAAGGAAACCACCTGCTTGCAGGTCTCTTGGGAGTAGCCCTTCCTAACACACCCTAACAGTGGCAGGGAAGGTCAATGATATCAAAAGAAACAGCTACAGCTGCTGTGCCCAGCTCACACAGAGGCCCAGGAGAAGGCTGTCCCCTCCTCTGACTACTCCACTGTATCTCCTCACCTTCTTACTTAAGACTGCAAAAAGCAGGGACTCTTCCCCCAATGATCAATGCCTCCTCACGCAGCTACTCCATCTTTCTGGCCATGAAGTCCCCACAAGCAGCCCAAGTTGCAAAGCTGAGAGCAGCTCCAGGGCAATCATCGGTAAGGACATAAACAGAGCAATTCCTGTCCCAACCAGCCGCCCATGTTCCTTCCTCTGTCTGTGTCCTAAAGAGAAAGCCTCTGCACACAGCCTGGAACTGCAGCCCCCCACGCCCAGGTGCTTGCTGTCTGCTGTGGAGGTGCTCATCTGATCCAAGGGGCACACGGAGTGCACAGGCCTAGGCAGCAACCCAGAGTCTGTAATCCCCTGCCCCAGAGGCACCTACCCTGTAATCTGGTAAATACCCCTGCCATCCACCACAAAGAATCCAGTGTTTGTAAGTTCACCCGGTGCTGGACACTGTGTTTTAGTAGACCTTAAAATATTTTCAAATTCTCTGCCACTAAATACACACAGTCCTCCCCATATGCCACATGTGTAAACTACTAGCAAAATATCAGCTTATAGAAAAATATTAGAGGGAACTAAAAGAGACAATGGACTGAAGAGCGCAGTGCATGCACTTAACGTAGCAGCCCCAGGTCCATTTACCAGGATAGGTCAAAGACATCAGCATATTTAAATTACTTGAATAAAAAAATTAGTCAAATTAATCACAAGAATTCTAACCTTGTAAGTCTGTCATTTAAAAGATTATCCACCAAAGAGAATAAATTAAAACAAAATTAGGAAGGAGGAAAAAATGTACAAAAAAGGGGATGATAACTGAATATTGCCAGGGTACATTCTGGGGAAGAAAAGGTGACAGAAGCAGAAAAGCAAATGCTGTATATAAAACTTTATGTCCTTAATATTCATTCTTGAAGATACCCAGAAGTCCTAACTTGGCTGATAAATATCACTAGAGGAGCAATGAAAACAGTGACAATAATTTAAAACTAATTAGTGTTGTACCCAAGGCTTCTGATTTTCTGTTTGCACTAAGCATTTTAATAACGTAAGCAAGAAGTCTTGTGAAAAATAAAGTCTTTGGATAATTATCCAGGGACTACTTCACTTGCAAAAAGCCACTGACAGTATTCAAAGCAGTGCATAATTACACCTAAGCACACATTTAATCATGTAGGCAGTATGCAGATTCATAATTGTGCTCACTATGTTTCTGGTAAATGAGGTCTCATGGATCAAACCAAAGTGCAAAGGTTAAACAGCCCCATTACTTCACATTTGTAGTAAGAGCTTCTCCTAAAGTCTCTGAATCTGAAAATTAGAGCCATTGCACTCCGGCACTACCATTTCTACTTGTTTTCTTTTGTTTGTTTCATTTTTACAGTAGGTAGGTTCTGTTTGGGTTCCACAGGAGATCTTCTGTTTGTTTTGGTAGTGGGGTTGTTGATGTTGGTTTAGTTTTCCATTTTTGTGGATTTTGTTAGTGGGTATAATCTCACTAAAGATCAGATGACCAGTGCTGGCAATTTTGAGAATCTTTCGGCAGCTGCACGGTATACAGCCATTCATCAGAGGGAAAATTGCATTTATACAGGTTTTCCTAGGAGACTTATTTTGAGCATTAATCTCTCTATATGGACTCAGTTTGTATGGGTTAAAAACCATGGAGCTACACAACCAGCCACTAGTCTTCTTCCTAGTATGTGAGGTCTTAGGATAAATCTTAATAAGTATGAGGGTAATGACACGAGTTGACTACATATATCCATCTTTTCTCTTCTTTTAAATAAACTGGAATTATCCTTTCCTCATTATAAATATTTCTGTGGATTCACCTGAAAATACAAGCTTCAGTTGCTTATTAAGCAGAGGCAGAACAACTCCAAAGGCAATCCCATACTGAGGTTCACTGAAGCGTTATCAGCTTAAGACTGAAAGTCTCAGGGCAAACAAAATCACCCAGCTTTGAACAATGGTCCAAAATCTTATCAGATTTATTTCTTTTACAGTCGCAAAATATGGTGACAAAAGTCCTGCTGCTCCGAAAAGAATCAGCATTCTACCTTGACAAGTTGGCCCAGTTTCCTGCTTTCCCAAATTAATGTCTCTACCTTCAAACTGAGATTAACCCTCTCTATACATGTTTTATGTACCCACTTATTCTGGAGTGCATAAATTAAATAAATTTAATGATTTAAATAAATTAAATGATTCTTAATTAAGCACTATTCTGTAAATGGTCAGCTAAAATCATGTATGTTTTCCCTAACTCAGTTTTTCTTTTGGTTGACAGGCTAAAATGCTACAGTACTTTAACCAAGTATTTCAATAATTTAGTTTTATTTCCCCGTTTTTCTTATCATAGAATCACAGAATGGCTTGGTTTGGAAGGGAGATTAAAGATCATCCAGGCTAAAATTGCCATGAGTAGGGACACCTTCCATTATACCAGAGTGCTCAGAGCCCCATCCAACTTCGCCTTAAACACTTCCAAGGATGGGGCATTCAAATCTTCTCTGGGCAACCTGTCCCAGTGCCTCACCACCCTCACAACAAAATAATTTCTTCCGAATATCTAATCTAAACCTATTCTCTTTCAGTTTGAAACCATTTCCCCTTGTCCAGCCACCACATGCCCTTGTAAAAAGTTCCTCTTTAGCTCTCTTGCAGGGTCCCTTCAGGTACTGGAAGGCTGCAATTAGATCACCCCCAAGTCATGCCTTTTCTAGGCTGAACAATCACAATTTTCTCAGCCTTTCCTCATAAGATAGGTGGTCCATCCCTCTAATAANTGTTATACTGGAATATCATAGCTCCTCTATTTAATTTAAGTAATTTCTCCAAACTGAATCTAATTTTTAATTAAATTTTAATTATATGTAGTCTTGTTATAATTTATTCTAGTCATCTTGTTCCATTACTCATCTTCCTTGAGGTTTTTTTCCTAAGCTAAATTCCTACCTTCCAACCATCATTCACTTCTTCTACCAGCAAAACTCCTAAAATTCACAATTATTTTCAGCTCCTAATAATGGACTTTAGATCCATCTGCATGCCAACTGGAACAGTACTCTTTGCATGTCCTTTCTCATATTTTGGCCTGTTTTCATTCAGAACTGCAAAACAGCACAATTTTTTGCACAACAGAACACACAGAACATCACAACAGAATTTACACTTCAGTGATGCCATTTAAACACATGGCAAGAAGATGAGAACAGGAATAACTGTAGACTCCTATACACAAATGAAACATGAGCTCTCTCATCTCCATAGCATTTGTACAGAGATGGAGAAGAATGGCAAAAGTCCAAACCTTGGGGCTACATCACACATGCTCCTTCCTTTTCTACAGCATACAAATCAAACATAACCTCTCAATAATATTTGCACACTTAGATATAATGACAATATGTCTACTTAAAGACTTTAAGTGGTTCCTTAAAGTACTACTTTCGTAACTTATGAGTTCTTTGAGATCTCAGAAATAGTTTTGGGGTTTTTTTCACTACATTTAGTTGTAAGAAGCCTTCATAATAATACTTAAGGTGTAAAAATCCTCTTTGTATACTAAATTCATTACTTACTGGAAGTCCACGAGCACCTGGTAGTCCTGGCTCCCCCTTTAAAAGATAAAAAATGAGCTTTTAAGAGGCATTTGCATCAAGTTCTGTAAACTACATACAGGAATATGTACTCTCACCTTTTGGAGGGCATCATTTAGTGGACATAGTCTGCAAGTATTATTCACTTGATTAATGCTATGATGGTTTCAGTAAGACTTGATAGAAAGGAAAGACTTTCCCAGTAATAAAAAGATACAGCCTCTGGCCTTTTAATCCCCACCCCCCAAAAACTCAAACATGCTTGTTACTCTGACTTCTGATTTATATTTCATTTGTTTGATTGATGATGAAGTCAGGTTTCACTGTTGTGGTTCTCACGGCATGTTATGATGACACAATTCTAATACAAGATGGAAAGGGCCTCAACTTTACTGAGGGTGCTCAACCTTAATGTCAACAATATTAGTTGTAATATTGTTGGTACTGCCAGCCACCATTCCTTTCTGCTGGCTGTGGGAATGGAAGCTTCTTTGTGCTGTGTAAGAAGGGCCCAGTACATGTGTATTCTACAGATATTTTAGTATTGTAAGAAAGGCTGCAGCATCGTATTAGTTACATAGAGACAAACAAAAACACTGCTTTGAAAATATCCATCATTTCATACATAATTTTGTTCCTACCTTCTGTCCTTTTGGTCCTGGGGCTCCACGTGAGCCATCGGGTCCTGTGAATCCCTTTGGAAGTAAGGTATACAGTGTTAATGCAAGGGTTAAGTGTTTTTCTTAATCACAACAGAAGACATAATACAACATAGAAAAACAAAGCTATTAAATGAAATTAGTAACTGCAGGAGACTTGCAATCCAAATATTTATTTACATGTACAGATAGAACTGCACAAGTTCAAAGTACTAGCTTCTGGTGACAAACATCAGTGCCTGTTATATGTATCTTCAAGAATTATTCAGTTAAATCACTATAAAATTAAGCATGTGATCTCACATGATCCTATTTCTTCTTAATGGGAGATTGATGAATTTATTTCTGGCTAAGGTAAAAACAAAAACTCTCAGTGCTGTCCATTTCAAATAAAAATTTAATTGATAACAACAGCAAAAAAAACCAAAACAAAAACCCAGAGAGCTGCCAGGCTGGATTTAAATTTACCCTTTGAACTTGACTATCTGGCTAAAATTAGAAACTAACCATGATATTATAACCAGGAATTCATTTGGAGTTCTTATTTTTCCTTTTGATTCCAATTTTATAGTCAGCTTATATGGCTTAGAAACTTACAGATATCCAGAAGAGCTTTTTTTTTACATTTATCTAATATTTTTTTTTTTTTGGTACACTTCCACTTTTTTTGGTACACTTCCAGCAATTCAGTGTTCACACAATTGTTCTGACAATTTGATTTTGAAAGCTTACATGATCATTACAAGCAATTACTCTACAGTACCTTTTTACAATCTATTAAACCTGACACTGAAATAATTTTTGACATACAATGAGATTTAAAAAGTCAGAACTGCCTTACCAATTAAGCACAGAAGGTATTAAATCTAAAACACCAATTAAAAGTTGAATGCACAGTGGAAGTACAATAAAGTCTCACTTTTTTTTTAAAGTGTAAATAAAAAATGTTCAATATTTCAAAAGACTGTAGTCTAATACTATATTTTCACTCTTCCACTAATAAGAGGGAATATACAAGTGTGAACAGGTACCAAAAGCTGAGCTGAGTTTAGTGTGTTGTTTCACGTGATTGTGTTGCCATGAATTTTGGCAAGGAAAATAAAACTATGCCTTAAGTGAAAATTGTAAGAGGCAATGATTTTAAAGATCTGCTTATAGGGTTTTGACATGTACAAATGGGCTGTGGGCCTGTATTGTTTTCAGGAAAATGTGAAGTGGTATGAGATGTCACTCGCAAAGCCCATTTCCTCTGACAGATATGAAATTTGAACAGTTTAACCAAAGACTCCAGCTCCATGTCCACTAAATCTCTTCCCAAAAGCAAATTAAATATTAACCTCTAACAACATTGCAACCTTAAATAGATACTAGGCTTTTTCATTTATATAATTTGCAATACCCTCTAACACACTGGTTTATGGTATATAATAAATTTATTTTTGATACTTTAAATTTTTAAAATTTTAAAAGCTTATATAAATTAAACATGACCTCGCCTACCTCCTGGCATAACATCTAAGTACTAATGCAACAATCTTGCTTCATAACAAGAAATGCTTTTTAACAGTGCTCTCAAGAGAGAGAAATATGAAGTTTCCAAAAAACGTCTGAAAGCGTTTCTTTGGCCACAAATTTATTCAAGAGGTATGACCTAACAGGCCATCGACACTAGATGATGTTGAAACTTCGATCTTCTCTATCATTTTCCACAGGATGAAATGTATCAGCAGACCTTCCTCATGCCCTTGCTGTTCTGCCCCGCCACCAGAGGTGGCTTCCAGAGGCTGCAGCATGAGTCGTCTCTGAGACCACTGCTCAGCCCCCTCTCCAGAGCCAGGCGGCAGCACCGACAGCCCTTGTGCTTTATTTATTTATTCTCGAAGAAAAGAAAGAAAAGGAAGAAGAAAAAAAAAAAAAAAGAAAAGGAAAAAAAAGAAAAAAAAAAAGGAAATTCTGGAAAATCAAGCATACTCACATCAGCTCCTGGCTCTCCAGGCAACCCAGGCGATCCTGGTTTGCCTGCATCCCCATCTGGACCCTTCAGGATTTAAATGGACAGTTAAGCATATTTCACAAAGGGAAGAGAAACAAAACTCAAATTTTTTTCTCTAGCAGAAGCAAATGAAAAGTAGCTGAAATCACTTACCGGTGGACCAGGGGGGCCCTTCGGGCCTCTCTCCCCCTACCAAGATATGAAAAGGAAGGTATTAGTCAGAACTACAACAGCTTTTATAGTCTTTCATGAAAATCACTGATTTAAAGATTATCAGAAATAATCCTGAACCGACTTTTATTGTAGAAAATAAATATAAAATCCATATCATTTCTATTACAGTCTAACAGAAACGTCTGACAGGAATCAGGGGAACACATGTAGCAGTTCCTATCAGGAATAATGCCACAAATCCTTATCATAATTTAGTATGAGTGGGCATCACTACATAATCCCTTTTGAGATTAGATTTATAAGACCCCTACACCCCATTAATGGCAGATAATCACAGCATATGATGCTAATTACTCAATATAAATAATCCTGAGTTTTCTATACCAAAGATAATCTGAAAATCTGCTTTCTTCCCTCACTCCAGCCCAGTACAGAGCATGAGACACATCAATTCCTTCATGTATCTACAGCCAAATTCAAACTCCTGAAGATCAAAGGCTAACAGACAATGCAGATACACCTCAAGGCATTTCCTATTTCCTAGGCAGGGCATGGGAAACACTTACATCAATGCCATCAATACCGGGAACTCCTGGTGGCCCTGGTGGACCTGGGGGGCCTGGTGGACCAGGGGGGCCTCTCTGACAAGGAGTGAAAAAAAGGAGCAATTAGAGCCTGACAAACCACAGAGCCATTCTGGGGGGACCAGCACAGTTAGAGGTTATGGTTAGTCAGAAGGTCACAGCTGTGACAAGCATCCTCACCCCAAGTATATCACAGGCCCTATATCCTATTTTGACTGTCACTATGAGGACTGGCAACACTGCCCTCACCAAAGGAATGGGGAAGGTGTTAAACCCCCCTCCCTGGGCCCAGCCACTCTCCTGTGCCTACAATGCTGGCAGGGACAGGTGGGCTCCACTCTCCACCCAGCAGGATGGCACATGACACTGACATGGTGGCAGAAAAAAAAGTGATCTTTGCATATCAAACACCAAAATTCACTGCACTAATTACTCTTTCTGCCAACACAAAGGAGATAGTCTTCCTAAGAGTTCATACCAGCAGCGAAAATTTAAAACAACCCTTTCCCTGCTTCACTGACAGGCTCAGCAGTTGCCCCTGGTTCCTCAGGATTACATTAACATCTACACTTTGTCAAAGCTCCCGACGGGAGGCAGCAGGCGCCGCCAGCCTGTGGAAACTCAGGGAAAGGCTGTTATAGGTCTCCGTGCCTATAATGGGGAGCTCTGTTCTCCTCGGCGTGAGCTCTGCCCGCGGCCCCACAACGGGGCTCTGTGAGCAGGAGGCTGCCCCGGGCCCTGAGCCTGGTCCCTCTGTCCCCACAGCACTGCTGCTCTGGACGCATTTCCTCCACACACCAGAGTTCCTAGAAATATTCCATCCAGCGGTAGTTGCATGTGGAGCTCAAGCCCCGCCGGTGTTACCTGCCCTGTGCTCACCAGGTAGGCGCACACACGGTACCCCTGCCCTGCGGCCGGCTCGCCTCTGCCGCGTCACCCACAGCTACTGGGGCACACGGGACAAACACCCTGCGGCGGGTCGGCGCCAGGGCACGGCAGAGCAGCCCTCGGTCCCTCTGCACCAGCACCCCGAGCTCCGGCCGCTCGCTCGCACTTACCTCGACTCCCGTCTGGGTTACCTGCGAGGGAGAAAAAATAAAAAACAACAAACCAGAGCCAAAGTCAGAACAAACTTACTTGAGCCAGGCCGAGGCAAAGCGCCTGCAAGAAAAGCCCCAGGGGCAGGAGGCGCCGGGCCATGGATGGAGGGAGCAGCCTGCGGCTGCCGGGGCGGGCGGGCGAAAGGTGAGCGCGGCCGGAGCCCCTCCCGGCTCCGGCCGGGCCCTGGGCAGGGTCGCGGGGATTGGAGGAAGGCTGGCGGCCGGGCAGGCGAGGACGGAGCGCCAGCAGCGCCTTAACCCTTTGCCCTGCTGCTGTCGGGTCGGACACCGACCTCGCCGCGCCCGCGGGTGTCCCGCCGCCAGGCTCCCGGTGCGGCGGCGATGCTGGGGGGCGGCTGCGACAGCCCCTCTGCCTGCGAGGCACAGAGCCCACAGGGGCCCCAGCCAAGCAGCCCGCCAGGGGCGAGGCAGACAGAACGTCACGGAAGGGTTAAAATGAGGCGGCGGCGGCAGCTGCTGCTCTTAGGGGTTGGATTTCTAAAAGCACTGAACACCAGGCAGGTACGGTAAAAAGATCTTAGCTGGCCAGGAAGGGGGAGAAAGAATGAGACTTCCGTGGGCTGCAGCAGCGGGCAGGGCAGGGCAGGGCAGGACAGGTCTCTCACCCGAGCCGGCAGCTCGCCGCAGCCTTCGCGCTGGGGTCGCAGGGGATCGCAGTGGATCACCATCCACTGGATCTCGAACTGGCAAAGGAGAAAAGATCATGTTAATTCGGTCAGGGGTCACGTTGGCCGAGTGTGTAGGAGATGGAACACTGGCACACTACGCAGAGGGTTAAACGCTAGGTATTTAATGTCAATAGCTACAGGTGGAGCAATGCTTCGCTCTGCATTCCCCCACCCCTAACTGTGGAGGTCTTTTAAAGAAGGGACACAAACCGGCCGAGGTGCTGCCACTCCTGAAATCCTCTTTATCACACCTCTACTGTTTCTGTTTGCTTTGCAGTCATCACAGTTTCCAGAGTGCTGAGACTGGAGCACAACAGAATCAGCACCCTTGTTTCTTTTACCTGTTAACTGGCATCTGTGAGCCAATTCTTTCCCTACTTTATCCACTTCTCATTTTCAAACCTTCATAATAATAGCCAGCTGAGTGACATATAAAAGATCTAGTACTAATTTAATACTACAAGGCAGTCATACAATAGCAACAGCCCAAACAGGAGTAAGTTGTCAACGTTATCTTCACACTAAATCCAAAACACAGCACTGTACCAGCTATGAAAAGAAGAAAGTTAACTTTGTCTGCTTTGAGGCTATATAAAACAAAAGCTTATAGGAAACCTCTTTAAATTTTTTAAAAACGAAAAATAAAACTCTTCTGGTGGCAAGATAGTAAAAAATGTGACTGACTTCCCATTGATTTGGGAGAGGTGAGAGAAGGGCAAATATGTTCTAGCCTTGCTGTCAAGGTATTTTTTCCCTTGCCAGTATTTTACAATGATCTTGTTGATTATGTTAAGCTGATTTAAAGGATGCCACTATTTTGAGGATGTCTCATGCAGGTATTCTGCTACTATCAATATATAGTGTTATTAAGGATTAAGTGCAGTCAAAAGTTCTCAGAAATGAACCTCAGATAATTTATGGATAATCATAAAGCAATGGTATTAAAATGTAACCTTTTAAACCCAAAGGTGGTTTGCTGGTTTTGCCTGAGGTAGTGCTTATTTTCTTCAAAGTAGCTTGTATGGAACCATGACTTGGATTTGTGCTGGGAGCAGAATTGATACCACAGGGATGATTTTGTTATTGCTGAGCAGTGCTTGGACAGAGTCAAGGCCTTTTCCACTCCTGACCCCACCCCATCAGCAAGGAGGCTGGAGGATACACAGGGACTTGGGAGGGGACACAGCCAGGATAGATGATCCCAGCTGACTGAAGGGATATCCCAGACCATACGACATCATGCAATATAAAGCTGGGAGAAGGAGGAAAGGGCAGGGGGATTTGAAGTGATGTTCTTTGTCTTCCCAAGCCACTGTTACATGAAATGGAGCCCTGCTTTCCTGGGGACGGCTGAACGCCTCTCTGCCATTGGAAAGTGGTGAAATAATTCTTTGTTTTGCTTTGGTTGTGTGCATGGCTTGAACTTTACCTATTAAAGTGTCTTTATCTCAATCCACAAGTTTCCTTACTTTTACTTTTCCAATTCTCATCCCATGGAGTAGAGTGAGCAAGTGGCTTTGTGGGTTTAGTTGCTATCTGGAGTTAAACTACAAAGAATAAGACCCATAGGTCAGTATTCCTGACATACATTTTGCAGGTTTCCTACAGGATTTCTGTTTCATCTTAATTTCTTAGTCAGCACAGATATAATTAACTGCGTCTGATTGTTCACTGTTTTGTCCTCTTAAGTTCTATAGATATTCCTGTAAATGCCCACCATCTTTCCACATCTCGATGACAGCCACATAATTCTGTTGTCTTATTAGTGCTTTAGTCGAGAGAGGTGAAGGTTAGGTAAAATGCAAATGAGACCTAAATATGTAAGGTAGTATTTTCAGTATAAAATCAGTCACAGGGATGCATTTAGCAGTACCATAGGCTTAAAGGAAAACCGTGACCCTTAGAGCACAGTTGTATTATAGTTCTCTGGGAGATCTGTCTTCCTGTACTGCACCAGGTTATTGCTGGCTTGGTGGTGATCCAGGGGAAGTCATCCTCCTGGGGAAGTACAACTCAGCTACCCAATTTTTCATGAGGAGATTTTCTACAATGCTTTGTCAAGGATATGTTTCTTCTAAGAGAGGTCTGCTGTCAACTGTTTGCACACTTGTAAAGTGACCAAGAGTCAACTACATATATTTAAATGCATCTTGTTCCAGAGCTATTTTAAACACGTTTTATCCATTTTTCAACATCTCTGAAATAGGTTTTTAGAACTTCATTTTCCTTGCACCTTTTTTTAAAGCCTTTGAACATTACAGCCGATTCCTGTGTTATTTGGCTTTCCATAGCTAGGGTTCAGCCTCCTGAATGTGAGGTTTCACAGGATGAAAAAGAAACCAAGATGTGACTTTTTACAGTACACAGACACAATCTGTTCTATGGTGTAAATTAATCCCTGTTAAACAAATATTGACAAGCGACGTCCTCTTAGATGTTACAAGTCATGTAGCTTCCCTGAGCATTAAATGTCAATTAAATAATGACCAAGGGTCACTTCTAGCAAAGTGTTTAGTGTCTATTATGAAAAAAACATGGTAATGCTTCTGAAATCACAGGAATTAAGGCAATTATATCGTCTCACAGAAGTTATAATTTCAGCCGTAAGAAATTAATTCCCTTATCTTCCTATAAAAAAACATGTAATTTAGGAAGTAAATTCCTTTTCAGTTTTTAAATTATGCTAAATCTCATATTGCTTAGAGTTTACAGTGGATTATAATAATCACTTTTAGATAAAAGGATTTAGATCATTTTAGATAAGTTTTTAGATAAAAAAGTTTTTATCTAAAAAAGAAAAGATAAAATACAGCTGTGAATCTGTGTAAAAAATCACCCTTCATAAAGCATTCCAGAAATCCTGGAATAAATCTTTGTAAAGGCTGAAAGGCAAGATACAGTTTCTAATGGAACTGTATCTCTTATTCTCCTAGGCAGTGATAGTAATAACGAGCACTACAGAGTCCCTTTTAAAATTATATGTATTACAGTACTCCTCTGACAAGCTGACCTATTCTGCAAGAAATACAGGGCCCTCACCAGAATGCTGCAAAAAAGAATAGGAAACACATAATTTATGTCCTTTTAAAATTCTACTACTGGAAGTAATACACTTTAACAATGCCTGGGAGTAAATTAAAAGCTGTGTCTAGGGCATATTAAATAACTAAGACTGTTGAGATATTTGAACTTATAGTCAAGCAAGTTAAAGACTAGAATAGCCCCAAACACAGATTTATTTAATCAATTTAAAGAGAAATAAAGTACAGAGGCTAAACCAGAAATTTCTGCCATATAAATAGACATTTTAAAACTACTAGTCCATCTGACTATGTAATCCCTTTATCATCATTTCAGAGGATATGGGGTTCCTACATCAACCTTATTGTAATACCAGGCAACGAACCACTACCACTGCCTTTTTGGGCTTCCCAGCACAGGCCACGCAATTCAATCTAGTGAGTCCTAAGTCAGTTCTGTCTAAAATAAAGTGTATTTTTAGACATCCAAACTCGGTTTAAGAATATAGTGTCATTCTTACTTTCTGTCTTCCCTGATAATTTTTTCCAGTACCTCATTATACTTTTTGTCAAGAAGTGTGTGTCATACTCTTGTTTTAAAGCCTCACTCATGTAAATATTTTATTTTTTCTCATAAAATGTACTTCATATGACCAAATCTTCCCAGAAACATGCTAAGGTTATAAACAAATATTTTGCATTATAAATGGTGAATTATAAAAATTATTTAACTCCACTTTGTTCTTTCATCCTTAAAGGAGGTTGTCCTATAGTTGCCATAGCTCCACACTGGTGCCTAAATATGTAGAGTCTTAAACACAGACAAGGCAGAACTTAATGCCAGACACTTTTCCCTACCAAATGCCTAAAGAGCCCTGGGTGATGAATGCTGCTCATTTGTATACCTTGCTGAAAAGAGCAAATCTCTGCAAAACACAGTCTGGAGAGGAAAGAGGATAAGATTCCAAATTGTTCTTCTGCTTTTCCTCACTTCTTTAAAGCTGGCCAAAGGTCTGTCAGAGTACCAACAGAAGGCCAAGGTGACCTTGATACCACATCTCTCTCCTCATTTGTCAACTGCCATTCGGAATCACTACTTCAACAAAAGTTAAAGGAACACTTCTCGTTTTTAAAGGGAAGTCTCTGTGTCTAACTTGAGGGCACAGTTTGCTCTAGCACTGTACACCAGGTGCTGTAAAATTATTGCATTAATTCCTATAGCTTTCTCTGAATTTAATCTAACTAGCTTTCCAAAGAGGAAAACAATATTGGCACAGAATTTTTTTATCCTAGTAACATGCATAGAATATATGTAATGTATAATATTTTCATCATCCTACCTATCCATTCATCCATCAACATCACTCAGAGTAGTTAGCAAAACTAAGACACATATGCTAATTTCTACATTATCAGCTCCAGCTGATTATTTTTTAATGACATTTTCAAAGACTAACTTTTGTTTTCAACAGAATTAGTATAACTTTTCAGCTATTCAAATTTCCTAATCCACAGGTATAACAGCATGCTAGATAGATTCCTTCAGACACATGGGGCAGCTTTCTGCTGGTGTTCTCGTGTAAAACTGCTTTCAATCCTGTGTAATACAACAACTAAATATACAGAGGTGATGAAACATGAGATGCTTCTTTTATTGCAATGTTTTCCCTTTCAGATTTACACAACACTGTTTAACCTGTGTCCACATGTTTGTGCAAACAGTGTGAGATATAGTTTAAATTTATGTCTCAGCTCACTCTTTCACTTCAAAGTTGTTGTAACAAGTACAGGGACATCTAAGAATTTTCATTATTGAAATTTAGATATAACCTGGGTCATCTCAACTTACAAGATATAAGTGCAAAATTTAGAAAAAACCACAGCTACTCTACCTGCCAAGGAATTATTTTCTGCCATTTCTGCTTTCAGAAATAATTTAAACATGCATTCCACAAAACAAAACCCCGTGTTTAATGTAAAACATTTTTTGAAGAGATAAAAGATTTTGAAACTTACCGGAACTGAAATTTGAGGATTATTTTTAAGTTTTCCAAGCACAGCAAAGCCATCAGTGTTGATTTTCCCTTTTGGTTTTATGTTTAAGGATTCTATTTTAATACAGTCAATAAAAAGTGTGACACTGTTTGCTTCCACAATTATCATAAGCTTGTGCCATTGGGAGTCAAACAAGAAAGGCAAATGTAGAAATGATGCCGTTTGGTGTCTTCCGTCTGCTCCTTTATAAGAAAATTCAACGCTTTTCATCTGACCATTGAGATTCACTCCAACTTGCTCTTTTCCTGAAGAGTCCTGAATCTGCCAAATAGTCCAGTATTTCTGAAGTGTGGCGCCAGTCATCCGAAAAGTAGTTAGAAAGGAATATTCATCAGGCAATCCGTTGGAATATATGGCACTGTGTAGGATTAAAATACAGTACATTTGTTCTGTATTTGCTATGAAAAGCTCCACATATTATCACAGAGTAATGAGAAACCATTACTCAGTGGAACCATATCTCAACCATTCTTGTATCAGTGCACTTCTGCATGCTGAGTCCCAAAACAAGGTGTTACTAATGGCAAAAGAACTAGTTCAGAAGGGTGAGTTCTTCCAATGTTTTACAATTTTCATGATAACCCTTTCTAAGAATAAAGGGTAGAGCAACAACTAACTTCTACTTCAGATACAGGGAGTATATCCTACAATTATCCTATTTCCCACCATTAGACTTACAAAATCAGTCAACATAGTATGACTTTACAATGACCAGGGAGAAAGTGCAGATCTGATTTGATTTTGAAGGCATAAGAATGTCTTTTGCAAATGCATTTTCTTGTTCAGCCTGCCGATTATCCTTTTGTTAAGGTATGAGCAGAAATCATTGACAAATATTATGGTAAGAGCCCACACTCAAAGTGTATTACAGTGTGACATTCAGCCACAAGACTGCAAGTAACAGGGAACAGATTTGCCACATATAAAACATCTCGTATTTCAGCAACTCCTATATTATGAGCTTTGGAAACACAGGTAGCACTGGCTGTGTCACTGTGCAAAACAGTGATGCCATTTTTCATTTCAAATGTATCACTGAATCCAGTACAATATTTAAGAAATGTACTGGATTGTATTATAGTTCTCTGGGAGATTTCGTATTCATTCGTATTCGATTTCCGTATTCATTCTATAGATCACAAAACTCTAGTGTCATATACAGTTGACATCAATACATTATTTGCCATCTACCTACATTTAAGAATAAGTTTGAATAGATTTTTTAAGCATAAAGATATGCAGAGCTATTTTGTCTCAGCTTTCATTAGAATAACTTTTCAAACAAGTAGACATTTTGAACAAAGATGATTTTTGAGTGGCACATCAATCTTATCTCAGCAGCTATTTAGACAGCATTAGCGAATCTCAAGATTTAGGATATGGGGAGAGGGGGGGAAGCAGAAAAATTGTATAAGTCAGCTCTTATTCTGTGTGCTTGATGACTACCGATTTAGAAAGAGAGTACTTCCAGAAGCAATCTCCCTATTTGTAATATTCCAAGCTGCAGTGCAGCTGTGTTCCAGCAGGCAGCGGCACAGCCTCAGCAGATTTCAGGGAGGACACAGCAAACCTGGCAGCAGCAGCAGCTTCATCTTATGAATAAAGTAACCACACTGCTGGTGTTTCACCTTTTCCCCACGAGCCTTTGCATACTCCTGAGAGCTGGGGTATAAGGAAGGGGAATGTTTAGTTGGAAAGTTTAGCTCATTATATAAGGTGTGGCGATATACAAAGTTGGAAGAGGGGGTTCATTGCCAGTATCTTTAATCTGTCTGTGCTTTGCTCTGAATTCTGTCTCTTGACTGAAGATGAAGTAGTTTGCTCCACTTGGTTTTGTTTGATAGGATTTTATCTAACTCATTATTTTCTGTCATCATTTATTTTCAGTTTGTATCTGGCCATCTCAGATGCAAATGTCAACATGTGGATATTGTAGCTTTCCCTCGGTTCTGAGCACTTTGCAGTGTTTACTGTCCCCTATCCCTCCCTGTGTTAGTTTTCTGGCCTACACAATAAGCATATATATTCTTTTCTGCTCCAGGAAGATAACTGTTCTCCCTCCCAGACATGCCTTCACTCTTACTAACCTTCTGATCCAGTTCAGCACATCTTTTACAGCCCTTTGCGTCCTTCCTCTACAGTATCTCCTTTAAAAGTATTTCAATCTCTTCTACTGATAAAACTTTATCTCACCTGGGTCACTTATCTCTTCAGTTGCTGAATCTCATTTGTTCTTGCAGAAGAGCTGGTTTTTCTACTACTACACTGAAGGTGGTATTGTTAGATAATCTTTAAATAGCCTCCTTGTAACATTCAGCTTTCTCTGTTAAGTTCAATGACTCCAGGGTGTCTGATACACCGAGCCTAAAAGAAGCAGTACTAACCCCAGACCCTCTGTGAAGAGGCTTTCAGTATTTCTCTGCACTGCTAAGTTTTGCTCTCATGGCAATACTTGGTAAACTATCACACACATTCTCATCTGACCTCAGTTGACACAACTATACCGCCAAAAATCAAAACAACAAAAGAAACAAAAAACCCCTAGTATGTGAACATACTTTTTGATTAGATGATTGTTTACACCAAATTGGCAAATTAATTCTTTGCACCATATTTAGCTATTGACCTTGTACTTCCCAAGACATTATATGGTTTCTCCTTTCTTCAAACATTAAAACAGGAAAGAAATATGCTCACTTTTTCAGAAGATATGCAAAGAAGAGAAATAACGTAAGAGATTCTGACACTGGTAAGAGAAAACTAAATTATAAGAAATGTATATCAAACACTAAAGATAAAAATTCAGTGCACACAGATAAGTATTCACATTTTTAAAAAATATTCATTATCAATCAGAAGAACTGCTGCCTTTAGACTAAAGACTCAGTATCAGTAATATGACTCAGCACAGTGAAGCATGACCCATCACCAGAAAGGTACCCTGCAGGGGATTGTTACTGTGTAAGATTCTTACCTATAATTCTACAAGCAAAGTAGACACATATTCTCATCTCAGCTACTCCAACAGTAATGATCCTTTAGTGGTTTAACTGTATTTCAGAACACACTTCTTTCCAAAGCCTGTAATCCTTATATACACAAAACCTTTCTGAAGTCAGCAGCTTAAAATACAAAATATTTGGAAACCATGGCAAATTTAACATGATATTTAAATAAACAATTGTAGAGAAGCTATTGCTCCATCTCACTGCCAAGTGAAGAGTGATGGACTCTGTAACTTTATTGAACAGCTGATAGCTGTATAAGCACTCAAATTATTTCTAGAAATTATTTTTAACGTAGTTGTTTCCAATTCCACTGATTTGTGGAAGGCAACTAAGTGATTATAAATTTAGATTCAGGTAAATGAGCAAAGAAGGAATTTATATGGAAACATATTTAAAGGTGAAAATCCAGATTTATTCCTGATCTATTTCCTATCCACTTGAAATTGCTAGGGATATAAGCCATCAGATCTTTTTATTTAATTTGTTTTTTTTCTTCAGTTTGTAAAAAGCATTCCAGTCCTGTTTTCCTTGTTACTCATACTATTATTAACTTTAGTTATAATAGTTAACTTTAAAGTTAACTTTTAAACTAGTTAAAGCTAGTTAACTTTAGCTTTAGTTGTTTTATGAATACAAGCTTAGGTCATTATTTTAATAGGTATGTGAATATTTGCCTAAATTTTTAAAGTATTGGAGAGTGGGAAGTTTAAAACATTTGTAGTTCATCTAGAGGAGCTTCTGAAACACTACTGTTTCTTTTAATCTTTTTCATAAATACCTAAGACTCTCACTAATCCTGTGTTTTGAATACTTAACAGGAAGATTTCTTTGAGATTTCAAAGCTGAGTCCTACCCAGGCTTCAATACAAGCAAGGTAAGTCATCTGAGTATGGTGGGGAAAGCCCTGACCCATCCCACTGACCCTGGGATTCACCAAGAGCAGAAGAGTATGTTAAAAGCTCGACTATATATCTTTTTAAATTCTACAGAGTAAATGTTTATTTTATTAAATTTGGTCTTTTTAATTTTTTAGGTGAACTCCATTGCTCACTGATTTAACTTAGTCCTTGCTAAATAAAGATTTTAGAAATGTTAGCACAACCCACTGGAGGTTGCTGTGGAAGTTGTTGTGGCCATTCTCATGATAATGCAGTATCATGTGCCCAGGGTTGAGGGTTCTTTTGATCAGTCTGGAGACACTCCTGTCTGCATCTCCTGAAGCTTCCTAGAATCACAGCTGACCTGGCAGATACTACCTGGCAGCAACTGAACAAGCAATAACAATAGAACTTACCTCAGCACTTTTAAGACCATCTGTCCTAAGTCATTAACCAGAAGCCATTTGTTAGGACTCATTACCCTCAGCTGATCTTTATTCTTCAGAAACTTCCACTTCTGAGCTAATTAATTCTCTTATGACCTAATTACCTTCCTAGCTGAATTTTGTCTTTTCTATTCTAGCGTCATCATCAATATCTGGGTGGGATAACTTACTCACAATGTGAAAGGAAAAGCACGAGAAGAGCTTTTGTGGCTGAATGTAGAAAAGCCACACCTTCAAGCGCATGCACTTGAGGAGTGCTGCTTCACAGAAAAGCAATATTCCCAAAGGAAAAAAAAAAAAAAAGAGTGCTGCTTCACAGAAAAGCAATATTCCCAAAGGAAAAAAAAAAAAGAAAGAAAATCAGCCTTTGAAATTCTCTGGATATTTCAAGTTTACTGATAAAGCTTTATAAAATTCCTCCCTATTTTGTTTGGGGTGTGTGTGTGTGTGTGTGTGTGTGTGTGTGTGTGTGTGTGTGTGTTATGACAGTTGCATTTGTGAAGTCAAAGGTTTAAGGTTTCCTGCAATGCACAAAGACAATTACCCCTTTTCCCACACACAAAAAATGCATCATGAACATATTTCTTTGTGCCAATATATTTTTTTAAGATTTCCATTAAAAATAAACACAATTATTATCCAAGTAAACAGGATTAATTTTGTACTTACTAACTAGTGGACACCTACAACATGTACATAGATTAAATTTAGAAGTGATGGGTTCACCGTGTCCAGCGAAAACAGCTTTATGTCATGGCAGTTCCGCACAAAGTTATTACGCCATTATTACACCGAGCCTTTACATGAAGAACACTGCATTGATCCTTCAGCAGATTTTACTCTAGAAGAAGCACTGGCCAATGGGAATTTATTTGGATCATGGGAGAAACTAAGTTATGATTTGTGTGCAATCATTTCTGTTCATTCTGCGACATACCTCTGGGCAAGCACGCAAAGCAGTAATAAGACCAAACTACAACTCAGTAGTATTTTAAGGAAACTGTGAGTTTTTCAAGGCATAAGCTATTGCTACATCAAAGACTGAATGCTGAGCTATGCCCATCTAACTGAGCTCTCATTCCCATACCATATAGCCACGCTAAAATGGGCTCCTCTGCCGTAGTATAATCATCACATGTTAGCCTAAAAAATTATTTCCCTGTTGCCAACGTCTTTGATGAGGGTTCCTCCGCAGTGCTCCTGTGACACTTGGGCTATATCAGCCGTACAGCTCGGGAAAGCCATGCTGGCCATTATTCCCAAACTCACTCTCTTTTCTCCTCCCCCACCTCTCGATGCAGCAGGAGCGCACAGGCCGGAGGCGGAGGCCGGGGGTGATCAACTGAGTGTGAGCCCCGGCCACAGCGGCCCCTCCACAGCGACCCCTCCACAGCGACCCCTCCACAGCGACCCCTCCACAGCGACCCCTCCACAGAGACCTCTCCACAGCGACCCCTCCACAGCGACCCCTCCAC
>WAAG01009899.1:0-23229 GCA_013390105.1 Tichodroma muraria | reverse complement strand
GTTGCCACTCGGGGGATTACCCTGGAAGGTCTGAGAGGGTAAAGGAGAGGGCAGGGGCAGATAAACACTTGGCCACATGAAAAATCAGCTGCCCCCAAAATTTCAATACATCTGCATAAACCTCCCAAAACTGCAGCCAGCTTGTTCTTCCTCACAGTGTTCCCAGTCACCACTCTCATTCTGCAGCCCTTCTTATTCCACAGCAATGCTAACACTGTTGTTGTCAGCTGAGTTACTGTTTAATCCCTCCTATCTTGATTAATTGTATTAAATTGGTATACCTATGTTAATTAAACAGATGTCAGAGGCAGCTTTAACTTCTTGTTCCTTCGTGTAGATCATTTTCCGGGGCTTCACAGGTTGTGGAAAAATGACAATACAGACGCACCACACATCATATTTCAGCACAGCTGATAAAGCTATTTTACTCATACAGTGGTCCATGATTCTTTTTGCATACCACAGTATAGGTTTAATTACCACACTCTTGCTTCATGGCAGCTCTTCTTGCTTTTTCTTTTTTTTTATTTGTATTATTTGCAAGTCATAATCATGTTTTCCTGTCATCCCCGAGCAATGTGCATGCGTGCGTACAGGCAAATGCCAAGCCTGGAAAGGAAATTTGATGCGTGTCCATGAATTAGAGTTTTCAAACTTTGGCTGAAGATTAGTACATGTAAACATAGCTCTGCCCCCTTCATCTTGGATAATTGGTCGCAAATGCTACTTGACACTTCTCAAATCAGACACTTTACATACTTCTGAGCATAGCTGAACTTTTTTGGCAGGAATTAATTTGCTTTGCAACTTAGCTGCTCATTCCTGGCCCGATCCCTGCTCCAGTGATTTCAGGGCAATGTTCTGCCAGTGTCAGGAGCACAGAGGCAGGACCAGATCTGTTTGCTAGTGCAGACGAGCCTGGCTTTGTTGACTCCCTCAGAAAAACAATTACTGCAGCTAATGTTCTGCCCTTTGCCAGCCTTGATTAACATCGGGATTTTCACCTTCAGGTCCCTCTTTCTATTCCAGTTACTGAGCAAGTTACAATGCATCAGGGGACACCTCAAAAGAATGGAGAAGGTGATGTAGCACCACCAGAAAATGCAACTTCTGACACACCAAGACCCTTCCACAGCATTACCAGCTTTATGGGACACGGTTACAGACAACATCTGAGGAGACTCTGTCACTTTTTTTCCTGCCCCTCCTGCAAACAGTGCATGCTCCAGCAGAGAAGGGAAATCCATTTCTGGAGTAGTGATGGAGTTTGAAGCAGGCACAGAATTTCATGCTATTAAAGAGCCCCCTGTTTGCTCTGACAGTACAGCGTGTTTACTCACCGTGCACCAGTACTGCGAGAGCTGAGCAGACCATATGCTCACTTAGAAGGGCTGCCAGGTCTCAGGGAGCATTACTGTGCCTATTCCAGGAGGGGTTTGGGGCAAGAACACATTCCATAAAGGATTTCACTAGGAACATTGTATTTTATCTGGTGATTTATTTCTGTCCAGTCTCTGGATTAAATGGCAGTTTATCAGCATCTCCATAGATCTATGAATAACCAGTGGAAAATCTCATTTGCCCTTTATTCACTGGGATGTTGATAAGTTGCAGCATATTAAAAATATTTACCAGTTTGTATTTTCCAGCTATCAAGAGGGGTATGTGCCAGCATGTCCTCCTCACACTGGCTGCTTCATCCAGAAAATGGAGAGAAAATGACAAAACCATGTCAGTTCTAGAAGAGGGAGACCATTTGCATGAGTTATTTTAGGATCATTGCCTTGCTTCTAACTAAAACTAAATCTGTAAGTTAGATTGAGCTCCTACCTGCAGAAGCAAAGGGTGGAATTTTGTGCTGGGCTTCAGGAGTAGAACATGAGAGGAGCAAATCCCTGGTGCACTTGTGTTGCCTCGGTTCTCGGGGCTTTGTGCAGCTCAAAACACTGATGAGGAGCAGCAGCCAAGACAGAAACAGTGCCCACGATGTCTCTCTGGCCTCTGGTGGCTTGTGCCATGACCAAGACCTGACCCACAGCCCAGGGCTAGGAATCCAGCTGCATCAGCCATCTCCTTAAGTGCTTGGTCCCCACACTTTCCAATCATGGTCCTGTGATGGTTCATCCCTGGAAAAGAAGGGTAGCTCATGTTACCAGAAATGTGGCAGATTCACTGTGAAGAAGCAATATTTGTCCTAGGATTGCCATGGGATGATTCAAAAAAAGACATTGCATGCTAGTGTGTCTTGAGTTTTCATAGATTCATACCTTAAAATAAATTGAGATGTATTTTTCTTCCTTCTGTTTAACTCTGATGTTTGAATCACTGTGGGAGTGGTGGGTATGATATTTCTAGGTGAACAAGGCAACAACTAAGAGATACAGCACAGCTCTAAAGTCTGAATTAAGGAGGATGCTTTGTTTCCATTACTATTATCTATCACTATAAATTTAGCTTTCAGGTCCTAGACATTTTAAAATAGCATGTCTAGTGTTAGAATAGGAGACTATCAGAAAAAGTGAATTACAGGTTACAGGTTTCCAGTATTTGCAGTAAAAGAACTATTACCGTAATTACACCTGTAGAGTACTCATTTATGTTGTTATTAGGGGAAAAGGATAGTAGGATTAGGATGTATGGAAAGAAAACATTGCAGGAAGGGAGCTAAATAGCTTAGCTGGGACAAAGAACTATGATGGCTCCTGGTCACACTTCTGTTTTCAGCATGTGAAGCCACCCTGTGCATGTGGACCTGCAACATCCAGGGATGTAGGTGAAGCCACTACAGATCACCAATATCTGGTACAAATGGAGACAAACCTCAGCCCACAGAAAGGCCCAGCCTCACACTCAGCCTCCAGACTGGGAGCTGATGCCTTTTTGTACCACTGAACATCTCCGTGGTCTTTGCTGAGTGCAAATGGGAATTGACCAAGTGACTCCACAAGCTCAATTCTTCAGAGACAAAAGTCCTTCCCCTTCGCCAAAGATCAAACTCCGACTCTCGAACATTTGAAAAGAGACTAGAATAAGGAAAAACAAAATCTTTCTTTTCAGGGGAGAGGTGAATCTCCATTTTGACTCGTTATTTTGTGGTCAGGGCTAAGTGGCCATTATTAGTCCCTAGGTCCTTGCTGGTGTAAATCCATTGCGTTACATCCTGGATGTCATAACTTAAAGTCAGCAAACTCGTGCTTCAGTGGATGAAGATTTACTTGCTTAATGCCTAGTGTCATCAACAAATTCAGGCTGGCAATGACATCCCACTTGTCTAAGCTAATATACAGCCTTGCACTGTCCTTGTTTCCCTTCTCATTCAAACTCGTGGTTCAGTGTTCGTGCTTACCAAAAACCAACATTACAGCTGAAGAGAATGAAATGATGAATGAACACGAGGTTTGCATGTAGATAATTAGAAGTCCGGCTGGGTAGATCACATTATATAATGTATCATCATTATGTTTGTATTTTGAAAGCATTTAAAATATATTATTTCTTCTATTACTCCATCTCTTCAGTGCTCTGACTCCAGGGATGAATTGTGCTGTGTGTTTTGGTAGAGATTTGTTTTCTAAGATATGATGGAACCATATGGATCTTAAATCATTGGTGTAATAAGTTAGTAAGTTGTCCTTACTTGAGGAAACTCTTGTGTAGGGACTAAAAGTCCTTGTTCGGCTGTGCTGTAAGAAGCAGGATGACATTTAATTATGACAGTTGAAACTCATCTCCAAGTGCAGATAATATTGATTTGTTCTAATATAGAAAAGGTGGAATTAAAAAAATGGTTTATTTAGAAATTTACTTATTCCTAAAAATGTCTGTTCAGCTCATTTTTAAATTTGATTTCTTATCCCGGGTGAATTGCACTGCATTTCTGAATCTCAGGAACTGCCTGTGCCCGATAACAGCTGATCGAAGTACCAGCATAATTCAGTTGTTTTTGATTGTAAGGTTTTTGTTTGCTGCTTTATTGGACAATGGTGTTTGCAAAAGAGAGGTTAAGAACATCAGAGACAAAATTACAGCCCACAGTTGGTGCTTGAGATTTAATATTCAAATAGGACCATGGTCTATAAGGTCAGTGTCAAATGATACCAGCTAGCAGGCAAAATCAATGCCTGGTTCTGAAAAAAAAACAGCAAGGAAAATCTGTGCCAGTGTCCCAGTACGGCAAATGAACTTGGGCAAGTTGAAGATAATCATGATTATTTAATATTCCACATTTTTACAACTTGACACTCTGTGGATAAAAGATCAGAAGTCTGCTGAATCCAAAGTTTTGAATCTTTGGGTCAATATGCTTCTCATGTCTTCAACATTTATTTTAATTTAGGAGGAAACAGTTCTGAGCTAAGATAAGATCTCAGACAAAATTGACGTGGACTCACAACATGGCCTAACATAACAATTTAATCTATCCTGTGCTTCCCTTGAAAGAAGGCTTAATAACTGTGGTATGATTTCACCTGCTGCTTCTAACATTTGCTCATTCTTTTTTCCTGAGCAAATTTGGATTATCAGATGGCGAGCAGCTTTGTTCATGGTAGACAAACTTGAATTCATTTAGGATTAATAACAATAGGTTCAATCTTGGATTCAATGGCAGTTCTTAATGAATGGAGTCTTTGGAAGACAAATGTTTGTTTGTGTTAAAAGAGAAATAATTAATTCTCCATTTTTCTGGGTATGAAGTGATTATAGTACATATCACAAAATGTTTTCCCTGTGTTTACAGCCCTGGGTATAGGAACTGCAGGAATGTTCCCCAAGCCCCAGCATTGCAGATATGAGCCATTTTGACCTCGTCATTTCAAAATCTGAAGTTTTGCAATGGATAGTTTGGTGTGAGAAAAAAACGTATCTTTTACTCACAGTGCTGCCAGGTCCTGCTGGTGATCGGATGCAGGGCAGTGAGGAGACAGGAAGGTCCACGTCGCTGCGACCCATCAGCAGTCGTGGGTCAACGCAGGGTTACTAGGATGAAGGAATCAAGGCTGGATCTGGATTTTGGCCCAATCCTCACCATTATCTTAGACATGAGCATCTTACAAATTCCTGTGGGAAATCCCACGTTCTTCATTACTGTCCCTGTCTCTTGGGAAGCAGCCGGAGCACACACGGCCACCCTGCCCGGCTAGGAGAGGCTGTGCTGCCCAGCACCCGGTACCCGCTGACCTCAGGAGAAATTAACAGGCTTCAGCAAATGTACCCTGCAGGCAATTTTACCCTGGAAATACATCACCCACATTGCTAGAGTTTAGGACAACAAATTAGAGCTNGCCCAGTAACATCCAGTTGCTTAATTCCATTTGAAATCACCCGGGTTAGGCACCTAAATAATCTTGTCCTTCATGCCTGTCAACATCTTGAGGCACCTAACCACCTTTAGAGATGTGGTGTGAAAGCTTGTGAACGATGCAATCGAGGAGGGAAACAAAAGACAAGTATCCCTATTTGCTGCCCAAGAATCCACAAAGAACGCTGCTTCAGCTCTGCTCTGATTTCTAATTAGATTATGAGTGATGTAGGACTCTGAAGCCAAGCTGGAGTTTGTGCTAGCACTTTGCATGTATGAATGACAAAGGGACACCACTTTCATATTGATTCAAGCAAGCCAGTGGAAGAATGTTTAAACATCAAGTGCTTGATGTCCCAGTTTGCCAGAGCACCTGGAAATATTAAATTAATTCCAGGTGTTCTGCCATTAAGACAGGCTTGCTGCTTTTACAGCCACACATACAAAATGTGGCTCCCAGTTCCACAAATAAAAACGGAATGGTTTCTGCTCCTAATGCCTCGATAACTCCGACATATTGCAAGTTCTGGAAAGAATTTTAATCTACATAGGTTTTTTTAAATGGGGAGGGGAGTGAGGGGGGAAAGATTTTAAATATGCTGCATACAATTTGTGATGGTCATCTCTAAAATGCAGCTCCATTATCCTTTTCCATTTGGAATGAATGAGGCTAATTAATTTCAGGCCATACTTGATGAGGTCAGCACCATACGAAGGGTGCGTGCTAGACATTGCTAATCTCTTTCAGCTGAGAGTGATGAATTAAAGATGAAGCATTCCTTTGCAGGCCTAATTTAGAATGTATATCAAAAACCTACAGCAAATAATACTATACCCTACAACAAAGGAAAACTTGTTCTCTCAGGCTCCCATCTAGGGTTGATTTTAAAGGCATTTTCATTTTGCTTTGGAATTCCAGCTGTGGATGGGTGAAACAGTTCAGAAAATTCAAGCTTTCTCTCTTTCTATTGCTTTTATGGACAAAAGTAGGCAAGGGGGGGTTAAGGGGAGAGAGAAACTGGTTCGTGTTTGATCCTGTATATCCTGTGATTCTGACTGTACACTCGGCATTCAGTACCAAGTACCTGTGATGTGACACCCTCCCCACGGCCCACACTCACATTTTATTGCTGGGGTTTTTTAAGTCTGAGGGGAAAGCAGTCAAGGGTCCCCTTTGGCTCAGCATTGTCCCAAGAATGTTTTGTTGGACATTGTAGGTGGGAAACAAGCCAGGTCCAACAGTTCTGCTGGGTCATCCAACAAGGATAGGAGCTTCCAAGCCCTCACAGAGCTGTAATTGTCTCTAGGGATAAACACCTCCCTATGCAAAAAGGTCCCATCACATCTAGAAGCGCAGATAGCAAAACTGAATGGAACAAGTCTCTGCAAAAGCAACCAGGCCTGGGAGCAGGACAAATTGCTACACAGCTCCTAAACTGGCTGGAGTCGAGGTTCAGCCAAGCTTTGCCACCTTTCCCCCAAGGCAAAACCACCCACAAAGTCCATAGGGGTTTTCCCCAAGTGAGGGACTGCAGGATGTGGCCCTGTGTCCAGCAAGAAGCTGAATTGCCATTTTGGTAAAACAGCGACTTACGAAATCTTAACTCAGCCTCAGAAGAAGGCTGAAAACAATAGACCACCATCTTCCCCACCACTTCTGTGTTCAATACCTGGCAGTTTCTCGGAATTTTTGACAGGTTGCTGCAGCGAGTCGAAGTTCCCAACTGGTGGCCATAAGCGGCTGCTGTCTTTGTATCCCAGTAGTCCTCATTAGAACAAAGCTGCTTCGAATTAAATCCAATCTACATGCCGAATCAATCTTTCAACTCTTTGATTGCTTCTGAAAATATTTATACTTCTTAATAATGCACATTTTGTCCCAAAGCCTGTGATTAAACCCAGACAAGATCCGGAGAAGCCTGAAGTATATGTGGAAGGGGTTATTTTGGACAGGAAAAGAAAGATAAAGACACAGGTTTTTCCTATTGTGAAACCATTAGAGTGTATAAATCTAGCAATTGCAGTTGTATAAGCATCAGAGTGGGGTTGTAATAAATACAGATTGGAGTATTATAGTAACCAAATGGAGTTTATGGATTATGTTCACTAGTTCATATTTCTCAGCTACTACAACCTAACTAGCTTCATGCTGCACTCACCTCTGTCAATATTCCCTATTAATATTCTGTTTACGTGTTTGTGGGGGGAAAAAAAAGTTAGGATTCAACTGCTGCTCTGTGTAAAACAAATATGTTTAAAGAATCATGCCCTCCAAAGGAAAAAAATAAACACAGGGATGCTGCAAAGCAACTGCGTTCGAAGGGCACAGGCTGTGGCTGGCTGAAATCGGCCCCGTTCTGCTGAAAGTTAATAACTTCCATCTGAGTGGAACCTGGTCCTAATGCAGGGCATTTGCTGCGTGAAAATTGGGGTGTAAAAAACTGAAGAAAATAACTTCTGCTATCCCTTACCCCGGTAAATTTTTAGGGTGGTAAATAATAAGCTTTGGCTGGGGATAAGAAGCACACAAAGGCTTTGAAATTGTGCTGTGTGGTAAACAATGTATTATTCCCTTCTCAAAAAGCAACATGCATCACAGGTGAGACTTGTGGAGATGAAGGGAAGGATACATTCCTTGGCTAAGAAGTAACCCAGATAGGGCCAGATCCTCCAGAGTGGGAATCTGCCATCGATTAAGAAGGTAGTGGTGGCTGGGGATGCAGATCAGATAAAGGCTCTGTACCTGTCTCCCTCCCTAAACATAAATGACTCCCCTTGTCTCTAATAAAAGGGAAAAATTGACTTTGGAAAACACGCCATGATAAATCTCCTTGGATAAAGTACGCAGTGCCTGGGTGAGAGGGAATGAAATCCTAGAAACTAAAAGTATGTAAAGCTTATTTAATATCATTGCCATCAGCAGCATCAGATGGTAAATGCAAGTAATACTCTTCAGGAGTGGGCTGGTAAATGCAGTAGTTTTGCTTGTGACAGTTTCCCCTTTCATAAAGGAGAGAAAGAAATATTCTCAGTTCAAATATTATTCATCTTTCATCACATCGTTCATTATATTAAGCTGTAATTTCCTAAATATGTTGGGGGGTGGTATTATTATTATACATATATCCTGAGTCATAATGACTATTTTGCATTAATGTATGATTTGGATGCTCAGTCTTTAAGGTAGAGAGAAGGGGGAGGTGGGGGGTTATCATCACCATAAATAAGGGGAGAGCAGAGATTGGAAAAACCTCTCATAAATCGGGATGGATCCAAAATCTAATGACAAGCGTGAAAACCCATTTTGGATCAGGCCCCCATCAGAACTCTGTATTATATAACCAGTATTTTCTGAGTATCTTCTATTGCTTGACAACCCTGATGTCACACTGAACTTGGAGCCCATTTCTGAACAGAAGCTTTTTGTATAGAAACTTTAAATCATATCCGTTTGTGAACACACACATACCATCGAGGATATTGTCTTATTAAAGAGTTTAAGCCTAAAGGTGTATGCCTACTTTTAAAAGAAATTTTCTGATTGTAGATAACTGCTCAATTTGATTTAGTGTCCAATGATAGTGATGGGGTTGATAACTGAGCATTCATCGGTAATTCATCTTGTGCTAGTAGAAATTTACAGCAAAGCAGTGCTTTCCCAACACTGACAAGTCCTATTAATCTTCTTCAGACACATTTCAATAGGTGTCTCCATCTGTGCCCAACATCTAAACACTCTGGCATCACTGGGGACTTGGAGACACCTTCATTTCAGGTTACACTACTGAAAATGTGATACTAGATTGTACTCTATTTTTAACCTAATTCTCTCTTTTCATTCAATTAGCCTTTCTTGCCTGCATTTTTCTACTCATGTGTAACATCCTTTTCCCAGGAATAGCTTAAAAATGAGATTTAGTTACTTAAAGAGACAGAATCTGCCAGGGCAAGAGCAACCAAGAGCTTAATATAGAAAAGCAGAATAACAAAGCTCAGGGACACAGCGTGGTGACCAAATTGCCAGTCACCAAACACATCCTGAGGAACATTCTCACAATATTCCCCTCCTGATACACCTCTTGCAGGCATCACTGGGTTAGGACAGATCTGAAACTAAACACCCCAAAACCGAAAACAATTGCAGGATGTTTGGTGTTGAAATCCCAAACACCTCTGTTTGTTCGTGCCGCACGGGGATCCCCCCCATCCATCGCTTTACATGTACAACTAATGCATGAACAAACACAGAGCAGTCAAATCACAGCAATAACATTTATGGGTGGATTATGTTCCAACTTCCTCACTTATTATTAAAAGTGAGTAAATCGTGAAGCACATGGAAGAGGTAGGGTGCAAATGCAGGCGAATTTCCACTCTGAACCAAATGTTGTTTTTTCACTTTCAAAGCTGCAATGAGTTTGCGAGCAGACGCAGCACAGCTTTAAAGCTTACTCATTCAAAAATGTGTGTTTGGGTTCCTTTTTTTTCCCCTCCTTACTCCATTTACGTTTGCCTTTCAAAGAGGAGCAGATGCACACCATTTGGGTTTGGGTGGCTCCTACTTGCTCTGAACTTTCNGGGGGGATTTCAAAATGGTTGGGGGGGGGGGGGTTAAGGATTTATTATTATTGTTGTTATTATTTTTTCTGAAGAATAAAAAGAAAATTTCTTCTGAAAAAAAGACTGGCATTCAGCCTAAAGAGAAATCATTGAAACAAATTAATCCTATGCCGTTTAAATTGACATGGTAATCCATCATCAGCAAAGGGAAACTCTGAAAGCAATCTAGAATCTGCAGTGTTCTTTCACTGGCCCTCAGGCACAAAGACAGATAGTAAAAGAGGAAGGGGGGAAAAAAATCATAAAACTTAGCAGCACCTTAGCATAGGGAAGGGCTAGAGAAAGGAGAAAGCAGCTTTCACTTTTTCCGCTTTCAAGCACCCAGCTCAGAAAGCAGCACTGATTAACCTTCAGCCACTGCCTGCTAACGTTTACTTGTGTGTCAGATCATCTTCAGCTGCTGGGATAGGAGTGATTTCAAACAGTGCAGAGCCCCCATCCTGTATAAACTCCACCACTGAAAACTCTGCCAAGCATCAACTTGGGCATTTCTGCTTACAGAGGGCCTTTTATTAGCCTAAACTTGATCATTCCAAATGGACAATAAATTCTATCTGCACAGCCCTGGAGAAAAGAGCTGTACTATCCTTGGGAGTTTAATAGCCAGGATTTTCATAGAGCTAGCATGAAAAAAACTAGGGGGGTTTATTTGTGTTTGGACTCAGGGTATTTTTTTTGTCTATCCCCTGCTTTCTCAGTGGGGCTATCCACCATAATGTATGTTTCCCAAGAGATTTTTCAAACTAGTTTTAAATATCTAAAGTGATGAGACTTTGTGCACCTTTAAAATTTTATTAGACCTATGGTCAGAAGAAAACATAAACCTCTTGGGCCTTGAAAGCCCATTGCAATACAGCCATTATCCTTATAATGTCAACAGAGCTACAAAATTCTCTAGAAATAAACCTTTTAAGAACAGCTTTCCCTGCTTCATGTTTTCTTTTAAGGTCAGTGGTGCATCACTTTTTTGGAAAGCGTTTCCCCTCTCTGGCCAGGTTTAGCAATGTGAAATAGAATGTATATTACTAAATGAATAGGTTTAATTTTAGACACTGAAAAAATAAATAGAAGAAGAGAGCCAGGGCAGGAATAATACCTTTCAGTTAGAAACAGACATAGTAGAAAGAAAAAGTCAGAACTTTAGTGCCAGGGGCAAAGGGGTGAAAGGCTGGCTAATATGAACCATATCCAACATCTGCCCTTATTTTAATTTAGCAGGGATAAAGTTTCTTCTTTTTTTATTATTAAGAAAACTTTATGTGGCAAAGAAACCCATGAGCTATGTTATCAAAACTGTTTTATTGTCACACTGAAACTTAGAACTATTAAGAACTGGTGGGGCAAAGAGATAAAAACTCCCTTTCTCTCTCCTTTTATACTCTGTGACAAGCCTGGGCTTGGGTCCTGCTGACTGGGATGCCCTTTTCATATCTTTATGAAGTACTGCACTTGGGGCTGTAATATAAAGGGGAGGTTAATTGTTCAGGATGGGTCCAAATGATTGATTTTTCAGATTAAAAAAAAAAAAAATTAGATAAAATATCTGAATATTTAAAACAAAATCCTGAGGCGGTGGTCGCCCTCGGAGGTGGGCAATGGTGGTGGTGCCCACCGAGTGTAAAGAAGGGCTGGACTGGGACCTGTATGAGAATCAGCCCAAATTGCCAGGCTGGAACATGAACTCATTCCACCTAAAAGTTTTCCACCTTGATAGTGCAAATTCCACTATAAAATAACAAAGTATACCAAACCACATGTGAGTAGCTGTAGGAGTAAGAGAGCAAATTGGTTTCTGACAAAAGAAGGATGAATACCTTGGGATAATCTGAAGTTAAAATTTGATTGAAAGCATAACATTCCTCTAAGCATCAATATGCTTAGGATCCAAAATATGGTTATTTTATTACCAGCTAATACTTAGATCAAAGCAAAACAGGGTAGCTGGAAGGGACATTCTCTCTGGAAATAAAGTTCCATGTAATTATTTCCTATTAAAAACTAAAACTGGTCTTAGATTCAAAAATTTGGGCTTCCTTACATGTGACATAATGCAAGCTTGTCAAGAGAGAGCAGATGTACCATTTCTCACTGTTTGCTGGTATCTCTTTACTTTAAAGTTTTCAGTTCAGCTTTAACCCTTTGAATGTGAAAGATTCTCATCCAATTTACCTCAATCAGACAGGGGGACTGGTTTGGATTATATTGACTCATCTCTTATGATAAGAAATTAGGATTTGATATAAGCTAACACCATTTTAAATAAAGCCTGAAAATGTAAGGAGGAGAAATCTAAAGAAAATGATATTGCAACGGGTAGGCAGCTGAAAGTTAAATATTAAATTGTAAACAAGGGTTTTAATCTTGGGCAAAACAACTCATCTTAATTCAATTCAAGACATGGAGTTTAAAATATGCACTCAAAATACTTCCAAGAAAGCTGCAACCTTTCAGAGGAGAGAGATAAGAATGTATTTTAATTATGAGGTTATAAATATGCGATAGATTTAATTTTTTTTACCGACTCCTAGTGTGCTACGTAACATTGTTCAGATGCAGTTATAGATTTATCTGTCTGTCTCTATTCCTGTCCAGGGTTTTGCTTTTATTTTATTCTTTCTCTTTTTTTTCTTCCTGATAATTCAATCTCTATTTATGGCATTGCTGAGGCAGGCCCGGGGAAAAAAAAAAAGAATCTATCCTTCTGTATTTATAAACCACCACAGAATAAATAGGGAATGGTTCCTTTTTGCAACTGAAGGGCTGGTATTATAAGTAGCAATATGAAATATTTAGACACATTATTTCAAGCTTCCCGGCTGCTTCTGATTCTGCTAATTATTTTTGATCTGTCACTCAGAAATAAAAAAATAAATAAATAAAACTTTAAAGAGTTCATTAGGACCGCAGAAAGAAAGAAGAGTCAGATATAAGGCAGCAATTATAATTTGGTTTTAACATTTTTTTTCATTTTTTGCTGACTCTTCAGCTACATTGTTTAGTAGAAGGATGGCTACAATATACTTCTACATTAAAGCCTGTTAAATAGGGAAGAAGCTGAGACATTCAGCTGGGATATTGTTTGCTAGCTCAATTAGTATCCCAAGAATTTGAAAGTACAATAAATGTATCTGAAGATCATATCTAAACATACTTACCAAAAAGTACCCACCTCTCTCAGCAGTTCACATATTTCTGCCTTCTAACTGGGAGGGAAAAAAAAAAGAAAAAAAAAAAGAAAAAAAAGGCAGTTCGATGTGTAGGTTAAGATTGGCGTGTGGCAAGGTTTGTGTGAGATACAAAGAAATCTGTATTTCACTCAACAATTTCATTGCTTAAACATATAGTTTAGAAGCATCTTTTCCTTAAACATGTGGTTCAATAACATTTTCTTCAAAGGAACAACTCAGTGTGTTAAAAGATTTAAGAACAAAGAATGTGCTGCAAAATGCAAATTCCTCCAGTGTTATACTGTGTATGCAATTATGTATGTAGGCAGATAGATATAATTTGAGAGTTATTAACTTTCAACATCAATGATGTACCCTGAATCAATACAATGTAACTACCTATTAAAATATAAACCAGGTGTGTTCCCAGGCAAATACAGTCTGAGAAGCTTTTCTAGATTTTTTTTTTTCTTTAAAGATTACAGCTCTACTGGGGACAGGAAGCTCAAGAGATTGGTGCGGGTCCTAAAGATGGAGATTGCTTTGCTTTTTGCTGATGGTTCTAGAATGTTTCATTTCCTCCACGTTTGGGGAAAAAAAATTAAAAATAATAAACAATAATGAAATGGTGTAAAGGGGATGAATTGCCTCACAAACATCCATACATTTATGCACCTCCGGATGCATGGGAAACAGAAAAGTTCCCTATTTCCATATTTCCTTTGGCTGAAGGGAGGGAATGAAAGGAGGAGAAAAGGAGAAATCATTTTAAGCTTTGCCCTCCCGTCGGATCGAGCCCTCTTGCAAATCCCTTTCTCCTGGCAGCCCTCCCTCGCTCCCCCGAGCACACAGCCCGGCGCAGTTAACCTTGGAGCGGCGCCGGGGAGGGAAGGGTTAATGAAACCCAGCTCTTTACGACCTCCAGGGTCAGACTCTTCCTATCTGCAATCTAAGGAATTAGGTAAGGAGGTTATAAGATTATAGTGAAAGGAGTTATAGGCCCTCGTAGCCTCACACCTGAACATATTGGGCTAATCCACTGGGATTCTTAAAAATCGCTTCAGCTATGGAAAACTGTTAATTAGGCTGAGTCTGTCCCGAGGTTTCCTGTTGCATTAGTGATCCAGCCGAGCTGCCTGCACTCCATAGGATCACATGAAATGCTCTTAGTACGCCTATACTTTTTGTCCCTTCTCCACAACCGAAATCAGCATCAGCCCCTGACTTCGGGCTGAAAAAAAAAAAAAAAATAAAAAAAATTAAAAAAGCAAAGCTGGGGAAAAATTCATCCCGAGAGATGAACAAAAGTCAACCCCCTCCGGTCCCTGAGCCCTGGGTGCCCGGCAGGCTGTTTGCAGCTGCTTCTAACTTCAGTGTTTGTTTACAGTAGCAAAATTAGCACTTGGAGGAGAAGTGAAAAGCTGTTTTCACATCAGTTTTACTCCTCGGTTCCTAGTTTGAGATGCCTTTCCTCCTTCCCAGCAATCAGTATCATTTAAAGTGCAGTTCAAACTTTCTCTCGCTGCTTTGACTTAGTTCTCTGCAGTCGCATCCTATTTTCTGTTAAAGAAAAATACGCGGAGAGAAGGTAGCATGTGAACACGGGCCAAACATCACGGATTCGAGGCAAAAAAATAATAATAATAATCCCGAGCATCCTCACAGAACGTATTTTAACGTCGCTTGGCAGAGCCCTGCCCTATTCCCAGTTTTCTGCCCTTTGGCACTCAGATACTTGCTTGTCTCCAGCAAAGTTTTCTTTAATCCGCCGAGACACCCCAGGGCTGTACCTGAGCCACGGCTAAATTGCTCCCTACGACCGATAAAAACCTGCAGCAGCAACTCCCCAACTTCAATACTTAAAGAAAGGGCTGGTTTTAGCCATTTTGTCATTTGCAGAAATGCTGAGTTTATTTTTTTTTTAATTTTTTTTGTGCCACTTGTGGTCACCCTCGAATGGCAGTAATCTGTAGATTACATATTACGAGCCTTGTCATTACGTGGATAAAATGAGGTGGTTAAACGCTAAAATCCATTTTACTCACCACATTTGCTTGTGGGGAGGGAGGGGGGCGGGAAGGAGAGGGGAGAACAAACTTGTAGGGGGATTTAAACCCCTCAGATGGGAGCTGGATGTGCCCTCGCTTCTGCTGTCAGAGCCCTCTCTGCCTGGCGGGTACACGGGCTGAGGACCCCTCAACTTCACCTCCAAGGCAGGCGCCCGAATACTGTAGCCCTCTCCCTCGCTCCTGAGGCTTTTGTCCCCATTTTCGTGGTATCTCAGCTTTGCTCCACAGAGGCGACTTTTCTCTGCCTCTCCTGGATTTGCTCTGTAGCATTTCTAGGCTCCTACTCTCCAGCTCTCCCCCCGTTTGCCTCTTTCATCTGTGTCCCTGATCCCTCTCCAGCTGATGTGATTCTTTAGAAATGTGGGTCTTATCCCGTCCCTACCTTTGCCGGCTCTGATTAGATATTATTTTTTCATTGGCTCTGCTACAATGGGTTCCTCCCTTTAATCTCTCGGTATATTTTCCCCCTCCTGGTATAACCAAATCCATGAAATTCACAGCCTCTCTCTTTGACACGACTGGTTCGTCTAATCACTCCATATCGATTTCCCTAACTCTTTTCATCCAGCTGAAGACACATTTTAAAACACTCCAAGCCAGAGTGTGCTCTTTGCTTTATACACACTAATAAAATGATTTACCCTTCTCTCTCTGCTCTCCTCACAGGAGAAAATCGTTCAAGTCGCGGCTATTTGTGTGTGATCAGTAAATATTTAGTGTGGCGACATCCTCAGCTCCTCTCCTGATCAATACGCAACCCAACAGGAGGTGGACTATTGTCCGGGTAGTGACTTGCTGAGATCTCCTTTAGATGAATTCTTTGCCCCCCATACTGTCTGTTATAATTTATCCTCGAAGGTGACCAATAAAGAAAAACTGAGTCTTTTAAAACGTCTGTTTCTAACCTGTTTACCGTGCCATTAAAGCACCTAAGCAAGGAATGGCTTATTCATCCCCGTCTCCCACATCCCTGGGATGGGCTGACACACGCAGAGCGCTGCTGGAAAATGGGGATCAAAGCTGGCAGCCCCCGCACCGCTGCCTTGAATCCCTGAACCCCTCGATCCCCTCTTCCCCGACCCCTGCAGCAAAACCCCGTCCGCTCTCTGCGGTGCAATGTCACGGCAAAAGGGCGATTCCCCGCTCGCACCCTGCAGCACCTTCGGGCACAGGGCTCTCTCCCACAGCTCAGCCTCAGCGGGTGGGACCGATGTGCCCAGGGATGGAGGGTGCCCCGGCAACTTCCAGCCCACCTCCTCCCTCCTCCTCATCGCATCCCGTGGCTCTGCCTGCCCCAGGACCAGGCTGAGGCAGGGCTGGGGGCTCAGTGGTTTTTTGTTTGCTTGTCTTTTTGTTTGGGGTGGCTTTTTTGAACGACATGGAAAATCTGCAGTGAAGAAAAAAAAAAAAAAAAAAAAGATGATGATAATAATAATGGAAATGGAGAGGAGCTTAAAGCCCGTTTCCTGTGGTTAACCATAACGAGAGCTTTCCCAGAGTGATAAAATGGGCAGCAAGAGAAGTTCGCGTGTGTATGTGTATGTTTTGTCCTGATCTGCTATTTCACTCCTGGGAAAGCCAGTGCCTGCCCTTGTATTACCCCAGGAGTGTGCTGTGCCCGGTGCGAGGTCCGAGACAGCAGCGCCTGGTGTGTGGGTGCCTGTCTGATGCAGGCTGGGTGCCTCCACACAACGGCTACACAGTTATATCTGCATCGTCTGTGTGTGCTCACTCACATCATGTCCTGCAGCCCACAGAGGTGCCCAGATATTCATTTTATTCCCGTGCGTGTGCGTTTGCACCTCAGCTCTAGGTCGAAGGCGTTTGTCTCTGCAAATGGACATTGCCAGCACAGGCGCTGCATAAATCCAGGGCTGTGTATTACAGATGTGCGACTGTTATTCAAATGTAAAACCAGCTACATCCACCTGTTAACTTTGTTTAGAAACCACTTTCACTAATGGCTTTGCTCTAACTTATTCAGCCCGTTACTCGAGTATAGGAGGCAATGGAGGGGAAAAATCCATATGAAACCCTGCTCACAGCCTCTCTTCGAGAGGACACTTTCCACACCTTGCCTAGACAGGGCTCCTATACAGCGCTTATCTCTCGAATATATCTTTATACTAATGCATACTTAATTGGTCTGTCTTGACTGTCCATATAAAACAATTTAATTAGGGTGCTTTCTGCTTTGGAAAGAAAGGAAAAAAAAATCTGCCCAGCATTTATTGTATTTAGCACCAATACAGGCAGAAAATGTTGCACAAGTTTTTGGTTGAAAGAGCACCTATGTGTCCATTGAAGGGCGTTGATCCGAAAAGACAGAGAGGACAAGTAAAATCGATTTGAAGCAACCCTCTCTGTCCCTTTCACACCATTCAGACACTCCATTCCTTCTAAGACAAAGACCCAGCGCCTTGGGAATGCTGGCAAGGGAGGGGGGAAAAAGGAGGAAAAAAGAGGAAGAAAAAAAAAAAAAGGAAAAAAGCTTCAATCCCCCCAAGCAAAAGGGAGAGCTCTGAAATTCCTTCATATTGCTGTTATTTACCCCCGAAGATATGTTCAACTCCAGGATTTTCTTCAATTCGGCGTCTAACACTGCTGCTGCGAGGAATGTCCCTGGAAGGGGAGGAGGTAATTATGGCTATTAGTGCTGCGAGCCCAGCCGCAACCTTGGTCACTCGCAGGCTTTTAGGGTTAAAATAGCCCTCACCTCTGACCCCTGTGGAGCAAAGTTGTAGCTATTGCCTCAAGTTGGGCCAAAGTTTTCAAATCCAGGGCTGGGCAGCACCGGAGGGGGCAAACTTCTCCCTGGAATTATTTTTGGTTGGGATTTAAATCATCTTTAGTCTATTTAATTGCCTTTCCCTCCTCCTTTGGCCAAACAATCCCTTTCGGAGAGGTGGGGGGGATTTCAAAATGCCCTGCTCTCACTACCTTTCCCACTGCTCTTTCCATTTAGGTTTAATTTGGCAGATTGTTTTCAAGCATGAAAATGGTTATCATCAAACTGAATTACTGGGTCAGCCTTTCATCCAGAGATCTCAAGAATAAAAGGGGGGTCGGGGGGGTCGGGCAGGGGGCTCCCCCCCTTTAGGCTTTCCCCGCCATGACCCGTTCAGTTTTACAAAAAAGAGGAGCATTTGGAAAAATGAAGAAAGGACAAAAATCTTGGATTTGTTTCCTGTGCTTTCTGCACACCTTCACGATCCTCCTCTGCAAGGGGGGATTTTGGAAGGGGGGGCGGGGGTGCTCAAACTGAGGAGGGGAGGGGGCCCACAGATGCGAGTACCCCTCTGGCAATAATAAAAATTCATTCAAGTGGGCTATGTCTCCATCTTCCATGTACTGATTAGACTTAACAAGAGTGGAAACTTGTGTAGACCATATTTATGGTATTAACAAGCAGTTAAAAGATTTATCCTTCTTCTGATCAATATTGTTCGTGCCTGGTCCTTCCCCCCCACCCCCCGGGCCCTCCCCGAAGGCTGCAATGACAATCGCCTTCATACTTTTTCATCACCGATCGAGGTGGCAAAACCCTTTTGTAATTTTCATTAGCCCAGTAAACATGCAATTAACATGCAGCACTGTGGTTAACTTAATTCCTGTTTTAAGGCAAGGACAAGCAAGAAATGGAAGAGCGTTTGTTCCATTTGTCAAGTATGACACACTCCCTACCCTAACAGTTTCTTAAAATAAAAGCTCGGCTCCCCACCACCACGACCACCACCCCTCTTTCCAGAAACCCCCCACACTGATACACACACACACACAAAAAGGAGCAGGAATCCATTAGTTGGAGAGTATTCTCCTGCCAAAGGCGGTATAATGTATTCCAAATTTTCCCAAGCCCTCACTGTACCGGGGTCCCATTCCCCCTACTCCCCCCTCTCATCCCGGGGAAGGGGGCTGACTCGCTGATATTTCTCGTGGGTGAAAGATTCAGCCTTTTCCTAACCGTATTTTTTTTTTTTAATAAAATAAAACTAAACGTGCTTCCCATGACTAAAAGTTGCCATGTTTGTGAAGGGGGTGGGGAAAAATGTCTCCAAGGGTTTCAATTAGCAACAAATGATTATTGCAACGGATTTTTGGTAATGAAAAAATGTGGAGTACCTCTTTCGAGCTGGGATCTCAGGGGCAGTGAGAGAGAGAGAGAGGGGGAGAGGGAGAGAAGGAGAGAGAGAGAAAGAGATTGCTGATTAGCTCGGATTCTTTCCCAACTTGCTTTAGCGTGTGCTTGCGTTCCCTGCCGACCCTACACAGGNAGTCTCGCCTTTCCAGCTCCAAACAAGGTGTAGCGAGACGCTCTTCCTTCTAAGGAATGAAATGAGACAAGGATCACTCAAAGACATCTCCTACCTTGGGCTTGGGGATTTTTTCTTAAAGGCAAGGCGCACATTCCTAAGCAGCTGTGTACAAAGCCCCCCCTGAAATCTTGTCTGTGTAAAGTTAGAGTGTGTCCAGGGTGGTTTTTTTTTTTTTTTCTCTCTCTCTCCCAAGGCTGATCGCTAATAATACATCGAAAGCACTTCCCTTTAGGTTGTGGGAAATCTATTCCCTTCACCTTGCTTCCTTTTTTCCCCCCCTGAAGGCTGTAACTTTACTTTTTTTTTTCTCTCTCTCTTTTTTTTTTTTTTNTTTTTTTTTTTTTAAATCAGTTTGCACAATCGCTTAGATAAACACCAAGAAGGAGACTTCTCTTTAATTACCCAACGCACATCTTTCTGGGGGGCAAACAGCGGTCTGATTTTTTTTTTTTATTTGTTTGTTTCACCTGCCAAACTAAAGGAGAGGTAGAAAAAGGAAGATGCAAGCGATTTGGGACCTTGAACAAGGCAAATATGGTTTTGGTATGTTTACTTATAGTTTTTTTTCTTCTTCTTTGACACTTTTTTCGGGCAATGTGTTGTGATTCTTGTGTTTCTCTTTTAAGGAAAACAAAAAATCCAAAAAAGCAAATGTTAGCTAACGTGCGTCTTAAACGATCGTTTCTAAGGTTACGTGGGTTGCTCTAAGGAGGGGAAGAGGGGAGGGGGGCAGACCCAAGTATATGTAATTGCAGCACCATCAGTTAGCACGTCCTTTTAGCTAAATAAAGCAAAGCAGCAAACAAACAAACAAGCGAACAAACCCAACGACCGGACCCGGCTTCCAGGTCCGAGGCGAAGCGCCTCCAAGTCATTTTCCCGGGAGCAGCGCCCGGGCGCTGCCGCCCCTGCCCGGCGCCGGGGCTGCTCGGGGGGAGCGCGGACCGACCTGCTCCGGAGGGTGGCAGGGAGGGCAGGACGAGGCTCTTAACTTAAGTGATAGGTATTAAACTACCCGGGATCGCTTCGCCGTGTGCAGCTGGCAGCGTTTATTTGGGGGGGAAGGAAAAAAAAAAAAGAAAAAAGGTCGGTGGTGAAGGTAGAGCGCCGAGATTCCCCTGGTCCCCTCCGGTCCCTTCCCCTGGCTAAGCAAGTACAATGGAAAGAAGCTGGAATATACTCACCATCCGAAGGTGTGGTTGGTAGTTCGGCTTTAAGGCAATTATTTATCCTTTTTTATTTTTAAGTACTATTGCAAAAGACGTAGATCTGACTTTAAGCAGCAGAAGTGTTTTGCTCTGACAACAGCAAGCGAGGCACGGATCCTCGTTAAAAAAAAAAAAAAAATCACAAAACAGGATCTCCTACCCCCCCCATCCCTTACCACTATCCCTTAAAAATACCTATTCGGCACAGCTCTCGCAGAAACCCTGATGCAGAAATCTTATAGTCCGGTCTAGGAGTGCCCAAGCCAATTAATTTTAAATCCTTAGGAATTAATCAGATTAAAATGTACAGAAGTTTCATTCTCGTATGCATACGTGAGCCAAAAGTCGTTTCCCTTTAAGAGATCCTTTTCTTTTAAAGTTGAATTTTAGGCACATAAGAGACTTACACTAGGGGGCAGCCAGATACTGTACTTGCTCCAATCTTAAGCAATTTTTTTTCCTCTCTCACAGCATATGCTCTGATTTAGCACTGTAAATTTTTCAGAGGACCCAACTCTGACAGCCCCTGGTGATTTTCAAAGTACCACAAGCCAGTGGTTAAAAATTGCATTGACTTGGAAGTTCAGAGGCACACAATAGGAGCCACTTTCCCTATTCATGGAACTTCAGTGTGGTGGAAGAGAAAAACACACACATACTACATTGAGGGAGAAGAGGAATTCATTGAATTCTGTTAGACGTAACTGCTTTCCACTGAGTTCAGAGCGAAACTCGGTATTTGTTCGATGCTGTATTCATATTGCGATTTAATCTAGAAAGAATTAGAAGACTGTTAGGCAGCTTTCTGCCAGGAAAGCAGCTTCCCCCTCCTTCCTCCTCTCTTTTTGAAACCTAAAGATTTACACCGGCTCTATCCTCAACTCTATTTTAGCAAAATAAATCCTTCCACTCCCTCTCATTAAAATAAATTTACATCTGCAGTAAAATGGCAGGAGGGATGCGTTTGTTTATTTGGAAAACCATCACGGTCTCACTTTTAAACCAGAGCATTTCCATTGTCATTAGCCTCGGAGAAGGACAGTGGAGAATCTCCCCCTTCCTTGCGAGGCGCTCAGGTTTCGAGGATTATTTAGCGAAATTAGCTGCAGCTCATTTTTACATTCATCTCTTCTGTCTCAACCCACTCGCAGGGGTGTTTTCAAATAAATAGCAAAGCATCTAATGGTGCTAATAGATAGTTATATCGCTGCATCCCTCGAAGAGCAAATAGTTAATCTGGGGCATTCTTCATTAATGCTTGAGCAATCAGCATATACGGCGGCTTCTAAGCGTGTATCAATGGTTTTTCATTTTTACGATCATATGTTCAAACTATTAATATTGTGCGTCCTGTTAAAACCGCTTTCTCTTCTGATTTCTGCATTTGTTAGGACGGCGTTTATGTTTTTTCATATAGTGAATTAATCCTGTTTACTTTGTCAGATTCGAGACAGGAAAGGTTAGTGTTGGGTTGTGGTTTGGGTTTTGGCTTTTATTTTTTTCCTCAGGAAATTCAACAGCAGCAACAATCTGACTATTCTCCATTTCGAACCCCCACCTTCTCCTACCCTCCCCGAAAGGTGACCTCTTCAGCTCTGGGTTGTTTGGAAATCATAAGGCAGTTCCCCACATTTTAACCAGGAAAGATTCCTTTCCCACTTTCTGTCTTCCCAGTCCCTCCTGGTCACTGTTTCGGGTAAAGGTTCTTTTTTGTTCCGTAAGTATCAATGGGAATGCTGCAGCCTTGTCTTTGAAATTGAGTCGCAAAAACCTCTTCACCCGTGGGGTCTGAACACAGCAGGTTTCCAGGCAGGACACTCTCAAGTCGAGGTGTTTTTTACAACTTTCCAACCATCTCCGCACCTGCGGCTTTAGCCACACGTATTATTTCTGCGGCAGAAGCGTGTGGGCATGTGGCAACATGAAAAAGTGCGTGTGAGGAGGTGAGGGGCAATTAATCCCTTACAGAGCTGTGCCCAGGTCTGTGTCCCCGCGGCCGTGCTTGGTGACCGGCTGGGATGTGAGCGCTCATAGTCGCATGTGTTCGCAGAGGAGGAATGGTCCGGCCGGGCATTTATCTGTCTATGTTAACATGTTTCCTATTTTATCTCTCCGTCCCTTCGCTTGTTCGAGTGTCTTTTGGCTATTTTCACCGGGAGACGGACTCGAGTCCCCGCTCCGCTGGCCGGTAGCTCCATTCAGCGGGAAATAAACACGTCCCCGTGCTTAGCTCTGTTACCTGCTCGTGGTACAGCACGGGGGTCGTGTTACGGTGTCGGGGTACGTGTGGTCACGAAACCCCCGAACCCGCAAAAGCCCGAAATAAAGTTAAAGGGGTTGAGCCGAGCCACGCCGTGGCGATGCCGCGCGAAAGGCACGGCTGTCACGCTCTGCGGAGCGGCGTGCCGGGCTTCGGTGGCGTCTGGAGCGGAGCCGAGGTCCCCTCGCTTCGGGGCGAGCGGGAAAAAGGAGCGGTCGGGCGGAGCGGCGGAGCCCCCGCGCCCCGCCGGGGCCGGGCTGTGCGAGCGGCCGAGCGCGGAGCGCCGGGCG
>WAAG01009897.1:0-26553 GCA_013390105.1 Tichodroma muraria | reverse complement strand
ATCACGGCACGGCCGGAGCGGGCCCGGCGGGGAGGGGGCTGCGCCGGGCCGGGCTGCGGCGGGGGCACCCCCGTGTCCCCTGCGAGGGGGCTGAGGAGGGTCCCGGGTCCTCACAGCGGGACAGGCCCCGGCTCGGAGGGGGATCCCGGATGCTTTGCCGCTGTCTGAGGGGAGATCCCAATTGCATCACCCCGGGACGGGCCCGGGTCTGAGGGGGGATCCCGGTTCCATCAGCTGTGGGCAGGCCCGGGTTCTGAAGGGATCTCAGTTCCTTCACCGGGGTTTGAGGGGGTGCTGGTTCCATCCCCCCGGTGCGAGCGGGGCCCCTGTTCCTCATGCCGGGACAGTCCCGGCTCTGAGGGCAATGCCGGTTCCTTCAGCCTCGCCTGGAGGCTTCCCCGGCTCCTCATCCCGGCGCAGGCCGGGGGCTCAGGTTGGGTCGCAGCTCCGAGCAGGTGCCGCGGATTCTTCACTGGAGTCTGCGGGGGGCTCCTGCTTCCTCAGCCCGGGGCAGGCGCAGCTGGGGTCCCTCAGAGCCCCCCGGAGCATCCCCCCGGAGCTGCTCCGGGTGTGGGCACGGGGCCCCCGCGGGCCGGAGCTGCCGGACTCGCTGTCGCCGGTGGTGTTCCCGTTACACTCCGGTTGTCGTAGGTGCAAATTGCTGCACTTCCAAAGCCTCCCTTGGCTGGTGATGTCTCTGCAAAGCCTATCAGCAGAAATTCCCGGCATAACCAATGCGCTTTCCGGGCACGAGATGCCTTTTCTGGTCCAGATTCAGGGATGTCAGGGCTGTTCTGTTCTTGTCTCACCTGCTTGTGTGTCAGTGTTTTGTTTTTAACTGTTTCAAGAAAATTTACCAGCCTGTTTGTGGCGGAAGCTTTGCAAGAACAACAGAACACACGGTTGGATTTGCAGTAAAAGGTTTCCTTTTAGTCCTCTGTGTCAGGAGAGGGTAAATATTTGTTTGGAATTGGTGGTGCTGCTGGTTGGGTGTAAAGGAAAGGCACCTGCCTGGGAAGGTGTGAGGCTGGAGCTCTGCTCGTGCTCACCTGGATGTTGGATCCTGCTGGAGTTAGCTGGGACCAGAGTGAGGATAATTTGGAAGTGTTCGTAGTCACTGGAATCATCTCGTGTGGCTCAGTATCCCGGGATTTTGCCTTCAATGGTCAGTCCTTGCTGCCTCTCCAGAGCTGGGTGTTCCTGAGGGAGTTCTTGGAATCTCCAATTAACTCACACACTGAGCTCTCACCTTCTGCAAGAGAAGTCAGAATCCAGACTCATTTCTCCTGAATCCCATTTCAGTTTCTCCCAAATCCGAGCGCTCCCAACCCAGGTTTTGCACTTGGAAACCCATCACACTTTCAAGAACCTGGTTTTGAAGAAAGAACCCAGGCCGAATAACTTTTCTGAGCATTCTGGGTACTGAAGTGATGGAAACACTGACCAGAGAGCTGAGTAAAATGTCTCCTTTGTAGACTTTTTCTTTCAAATTCCATGATTTCATCGGGGTTTAAAATGCAGCATAAAAGCAAAAAGGGGTTAAGCACAACTTTGCTGTTTGCTCTCATTTTCATTTGGCAAGCAGCACGTTGCTGTCAGTTTGAAAACGCCTTACTCAGTTGGTGGAAGCAGCCCAAAATTTCTGTTGCCTTTTCATTATTAGTAATTGTCTTTTTGCAATGTTTACCATCTTGTCTGCTTTATTGCTGGTTACTGCTCAGAGCAGAGGCAGAAATTCTGAACTTCCTTTCTGTCACGGTCATCTTCCCCCCTATTTATGATGTTGGATCCACGTGGGATTTTTTAAGTTCTGATCCATTGTGATATCAACCCCTCCTTTACAGCCCTCACCAAAAAAAAAAAAAACCGCACCAAAAACCAAACCCAAAATCATTTGCGAAGGAATGGACTTTGTTTTCCCGAGGGTTTCCCCGTTGTGTGGAGCAGCAGAGTCCTGTTTTTCAGCTGGCACGGTGGATTTTTGGCATTTCAGCTCTGCTGGGAGGCGCAGACCTTGCGCAGAGCGGAGGTGGGTGGTCGATGGAAGCTCTGGAGCTGCTTAATTGTCTTGTGAGTGGGACCTTGGTGTTCATAATCCAGAGCTTTCTGCCAGTCCCATAGTAACAAAGTGGGTGAGAAGAGGAGAGGGGGAGTTATTTTTTTTTTCACTGTGACATTGACTCCTGTGTTTTGTTTGTGGCTCTCCTCCTCTTTTTTTTTTTTTTTTTCTGTGAGGTTTGGAATTTCAAGACTGCACTGATTTCTGGGCTTGTTTACCAGGGCTTGTCTCAATTTCTCAGCCCAGGGATGCTTTGATGCAGCTATTTACTCATCCAAGGCTGTTGCTGCCCTTTCAAATTGTAATTAACAAAAAAATTAACGTGCAGATACCGCTGAGCCCTTCAATATGTGACTCTTGAAATGCTGTAAGAATATAAGATTTTTGAAGACCATTTGTGACTTGCATTTTAAGGATGACTTAAAGAAAGGGTGGAACCACCCCAAAGGGTGGTTCTTGTTGGAGATTTTCTCAGGTTTCCAGGATTGTTTTTTTTTTAAAAATATTCATTTAAAGTCACTTATTTTGAGTCACTTTCAGCCAGAGCTGTGTTTGAGCTCCCTCTGATGGGCCTTGCTGTCTTACCTTGGAAAAAAAAGACCCCCCCAAACCCCAAAAAGCTGCCAGTGGGTGCTGTCTCCCAGCCCCACCTACCCTGGAACAAACCCAGGGAGTTAAACCCAGGTTAATGGTGGTGTTTGGAAACACTGTGCAAAATTTCATCACCCTTTGCTTGTGTATTTTTAGGTGTTATCCAGAGTTCTGCGTGGCTTTTGTTGAGTTCCTGAAAACCATGTGAAGTAAAAAGTCAGTGTTTGTATTTTAAACCTGGCTAATTTTAATACAAAATCCTGTTGTAGTTTAATTTTGTCAAGTGGAATGTGTTGCAGTAGCATTTATTTGAAATAAAAATGAAGTAAAAAAACCCCACAGTTTGTGATGGAGCGTGTGTAAAACCCACGCACGTCCCTCTGCCATAAAATTTGTACTTGAAACTGAGACACTCAGTGGTTTTCTGGTTCCTGTAGAAGAGATCAAAATGTCTCTTTGTAGATCCCCAGCTCAGCGTTGTATGTAAATAATATGCAAAACAGTATTTAAAGGCTTAGTTAAATCAGAAATGCTAATCTGCTTTTAAAAACGAGAAACACTAATGATGATGATGATACAGAGCTGCAGTGGTTCCTGTCGTCTTCAGCAGGTTTTTATTAAATAATGTGATACAAAAGAAATTCCTGATGACGTAAGAGTGGTTTTGAATGTCTGAGAGATATTAAAGAAATGCATCAAAATCAGGACTGAGCCCTCCTAGCACAGAGATTGATGCTTCCAGCTGGCAGCTCAGGTTAAAAGTGAGTTTCTCTCCAAATGTGAAGTTTTCAAGCTCCAGAGGGTATTTTTTTTCTTCATGAACTTTCCCAAAGTTTGGACCCTGAGTTTGCACAGATTTCCAAATGAGTGACGTGGGCTTCAGCTGTGCTCGCCCACTGGTGTGATGAATTCCATTCTCTGATGGATCCCAGATCACTGAGGATGGATCCCAGGATCCCTGTGGCCCATCCCCAGCAAGTGCCACCTCCAGTCCTTCCCTGGACACCTGCAGGGCTGGGGACTCCGAACCCCCCTGGGCAGCCCCTCCAATACCTGACCACCCTTTCCATGAAGAAATTCCTGCTGGTGTCCAGCCTGGAAAGCTTGAGACCGTTTCCTCTTGTCCTGGGGACTTTGTGGCCATCCTGAAGCAAAGCAGGGAGTTTGGGGACCCCCAGAGATGCTCCAGGTGCCACCACCTGGGGCTGTGGCATCACAGGCTGGGTGAGCCCTTAATTGTTTGAAAGAATGTTTGTAAATCAGGGGGTGAGAGGCAGAGGGGACCTGCCAGGGCACAAAGAATCTCTGTTCTTGTGCAGCCCTTGGCTTCCCTCAGCCTGCCTGAGCTGTCCAAGGTAAACACGGAGGGAGCTCTGCTCTGCCATCCTGGGAAACTGCAGTGAGCAGGGCAAGGTTTCTTCTGGCAAACCCAGGCAGCTTTTGTTGGATTTTTAATATTTTTCTGGTTTTTTTTAAGAAGACAATGACTTTTTTACCGATTGTCCCATCACTCCCACACAGCACAGCTGCTGCTGGACAAAGTCTTTCTGTGTGCAGTGGCCAAATCCCTCGGTGTTAATGAGGTAGCAAAAGCTGGGAAGGCTCTGGGAGCACGTGAGGCTGAATTGTACAACTGCTGCATTTTGGGTGTTTGGTTGTAATTCTCAGGGTGAACATGTGGGACTCGGCTCCGGCTGCTGCGCTTGGGTTTTATTTAGCATCAGCACTGGGTGGTGATTTGCATTTATAGAAGGTGCTCATTTAGGGAGAGAATTTGTTCTCAAGGTTGGTTCTTCCAGTTCTTTGGGGTTCATTTGGCGTTTTCCCCTCAAAAGCTGCAGAGGGGAGCTGAGCCTGTGGTTACACCGAAAAGGGGGAGGTGTGGATACTGATTCTCTTGGTTTACCAGTCAGAAATTGAAATTTGTGGTGCTGTGATTGTAGAAGTGACAGAGGTGCCAAAGCCCTCGGGGACAGGAGGGGCTGGTGCTGAGTTAATCTGAGTTCTGTGCTGGCCAGGGGTGAAGGAGGATCTCTGCCTGAGTAAAACATCACCTCACGAAACACAGCCACAGGAATTGCGCCCCAGAGGAGTTCTCAAGAATATTTGGTATTGAAAAATGATTTTAGTAGCAGTGTGGCCTGGAGGCGAGCTATCTTCAGGATCTGTGAGGTGGAACGGAAAAAGACCTGTTCCTGCCAGCACAGAGGAAAAGGAGGGGGAAACCCCAGGGCCTGGAAAGCCCAGAGTGTGGTTGTGGTTGTGTGAGGACGTGGGCTTGGGAACCATTTTTACCTGTTCTTGGGTTTCTCCATCAGATTAGTTCTTACCGAATGTTTTATCGAGTAAACTGCGTTTTTGTTTTTCTAACTATCTCAGAAACTACATTTATTGAAATCCTCCATCCATCAACCCCCTCCTCCTCTCACTAACCCTTCGTTCTCCATTTTATAATCAATTTATCAATGCCATTGATTTTGGTTCGGAAGCACTTCCTGCACTTCAGGAATATCAAAGCCCTGACTCTGCTGAGGCAGCAGCACCGGGCACGTTTCGGTGAGAGTTTCACTCCCGTGTCCAGCACCGTGCTCAGTCCAGCGTGGCCACGGGGGCTACAGCAGGGATGGACCACATTAAACCAAACCCGTGGGATTGGGGCTTTCAGGGGGGCTTTTAACCCAGATTTCCTGCGCTGCGTGAGTTTCTGTAAGAAGTTCCTCCCTGTGAGGGTGGGGAGGCGCTGGCAGGGGTTGCTCCAGTAAGTTGTGGATTTCCCACCCCTGGAAATGTCCAAGGCCAGGAGCTTGGAGCGGCCTGGGATAGTGGAAGGTGTCCCTGCCCATGGCACGGGGTGGAATTTGATGGTTTTGATTGGTTTGGAATTTGATTCTGTGATGGGATTGATCTGGGATTCTGTGAAATTATCGAGTGTTACCATTTCGTGGTGATCAGACACTAATTTGGCAGAAAACAGACATCCTCTCAAAAATGATCAATAGGGATTTAACCAAAATGTATTAAAGGCTAAATATTTGCTAAATATCTGTGTTCTCTATTATCCATCTGTGATTGCAAAGGAACATTTTCTTGAGCAGTGGAAGGGCAGTTTGGTCCATGGCCCCGACAGCATTGATCACTCCCTAATGCTCTGTTCCACACTGGCATCGATATTTTTGTGCCTAATGCAGAGTCTGAAACTCAAGTAGACTTCAGGGCACTTTTCAGCAAATGTAAGGCTGTACCTTGGGGGAAAAAAAAAAAACAAGCAAGTAAAGAAAATAAGCTTTTCTGGGTTAAAACCATTCCTGGTTGTGCTGGCTGGAATTCTACCCCGGTGTTTTTGTAGCTGTGCTGGAGGAGCTGTTGCTGAGGGGTTCCTGAGGGGTTGGAGTGAGGGAGTGAAAAGCAGCAAATTCACAGTCAGGTGGATTTTTTGGGAACAGGGTTCCTTTTGTGACACTGACTGGCTGTGACCTCGCTGCTGCTTCACTTTTCCTTTTGGTCTCAACTCCTCACATTTTGTTAAACAAATGTGGTCCCAAAGGCCAAGTTGGACAGGGTTGGAGCAGCCTGGGATGGTGGGAGGTGTCCAAGGGTGGCACTTGGATGATCCTTAATGTCCCTTCCAAGCCAAACCATTCTGGAATTCTGTGAGCTCGAGGTGGCAGCTGGATGTGAGTCTTTATTATCAGCGTCTCTGGAATTAATATTTCAAATGTTGCTTTGATTTGTTTGAAGTGATTTGCATTTTGTGCTGTTGGAAGTGATATCCAGGAATGAGGATCCGTGAGGATCCCCAGCAAGATTGTGGATTGGATCCACAATCTTGGTTGTGGAACCAAGGGGGTGTTGGACAGCCCCTCTTTATCATTTCCCCTTTTGGCCTGATCTCCTTGGGACTTTATAAATTACACAGTTGTAACCAAGTGTTGATAACAGCCTTGTTTTGCAAATTATTTCTCGGGAACTGAAAATCCTTCCCCTTAAACCAGAACAATCCTTTGCAAACACCACCACCACCACGCCCCCACAAAAGCCAGCTCTTAAATAATGAAGTGGAGGAGGCTGAAGTGCTGCAGCTTGAGGCTACAGCAAGAATTCCACAGCCCTGGCTGAAAGTCTCTGCTTCACAGGCAGATTTTCTCCAAGTGTCTCCTCCTTCCTTTGCCTGGTCTATCACTTTTCCTGATGATTGGGAAAATCTCCTCTGTGCTCTCCCTGCTGAGCTGCTCACTGGCAGTTTTACTCTGGTTACTTATCACTCCAGAGCAGTAAGATGTGTTAACTGCACACTGCAGCTCTGTCAGATGAATTTTCAATTAATTTTGGTACCCAGCTATTACAATTTATGGGAATATTATTTTCCTTGGACCGCCGAGGTCTCAGAGGGGAGGGAATTGGAGTTGATATCCCCAAATATATGAATTTCCAGGCAGATGGTGATAGCTCCCACCTCAGACAGAGGAGCAGTTGTTGGTGACAGGATGGGGCCTCTTCAGACCTCTTGGAGGAGCAGCTTGTGAAGCTGTGCAGGAGATTTTTCCAGCTCTGGAGCCTCAAAGTGGGATTTCAACATCTGTAAGCTGGATTAAAGGAATAAAAAACCTCCGTGGGAGAAGGGAAGGCAGGGATTGTTTCATACCCTGACTTCTCACTTTTTGATTCCTTGCAGAGTCCCAGTGTAGATTGTATTCCTGGCAGCAAGGGGATGGAGAATATCTGATTTAATGTTTATTTAATATCTTAAATATTGCACAGGTTTCCAGCAGCCAGCTCAGATTCAAATGTCTGATTGACCTTCTCCTTGTAATTAGATTTGCCTCTGGTTCGGGGAGATGATTGTGCTGAATGAGCCTTTTGCATTCGAAGAATTTGGACTCTGATGATATATTTATTATTTTGGATATTTGTGATACCTGAAGGGTTGGCTGATGCCACATTTTCAAGCCACACGCAATTTTCTGTAGCTTTAGGCCACTCTGAGGGCGGAGTGAGGTTCCCCTGAACCCCAAAAAGTGCAAACATGCCCTGCTTGGCTCCTAATTTACGAAACTTGTAGGGTTACATAACTGAATTTTCATTCTTTAGCTAAAAATAAAAAATGGAACATAAAAGCTATTTTTATCTTACTTAATGAGGGCATCTCTGCTTTTATTTCAGCTTTTCTGTGGCATTTCAATAGGAGGAATGGGGATGGTTGAGGAACTTTTTATTGAAGCTGGACGATTGTTTCCTGGCGTTCTCCGTCAGATCCCTGCTCAGAAGGAATATTTGCTTTAAGAAAAGAAGGTTCCTTTTAACTCAGCCTTTTCTGTGATAAATTTATTTTAGGTTGGCTTGTGGTAATTAGTGCTGTTGTCGCACCTCAGCTGTGTGGGGTAGGGCTGTGTCTCCTTTTTGGGGTTGTTTTTTGGGGCTCCTCTCTGGGTTTGCTTTGTCTCCCGTTCTCCACGAGTCACCCAAACGCCCGAAGTTCGATGATTAATAAAAACCCATCCTTGCCTCCCAATCACAACGAATTGATCAATGAATTAATTAACCAATAACACAAAAATGAACAGAAGTTTGAGAGTGTCGAGCTCCATCTAAATATAACCAAAAGAATTCTTTGCCTTCTGCACGTCAGATAACGAACGAGCTTCGGGCAGGAGCCCTGTCCTCTGCTCTCTGCTGAGTTAGCAGCAGCATCCTGGCCTGCCTCTGCCTGGAAGCCTGGCAGGGAAGGAGGGAGGCCCTCGCTGAGCTGCCACGGGCTGGGGTTTGTTTTCCAAAGCTCTCAGATCAGGTTTGGTGCCTGTTGTAGCTTTGCTTGGCTCCCTGCCCGGCGATAGAGCACAACTCGGAAGAATAGTCACTATTTTAAGGCTCCAGTTTGCTGTATCCTGTTTTTTTGCTGCTCAGTTGTGACTGTGAAGTTTTAAACAGTAAACCTTTGTTCACCAGAAATAGCAAAGTGGTTTTAAACACCGAGTCACAGCCCTGTGCATTAAGTTTTGTTCTTTATTATTATGGCTTTGTTTATTTATTCAAGTCCTGCAAGGTGTGTTCCTAATGATTCTTTGCCCTCGACCCCCCCAGTGATTCATATTCATTCATTTTGGGGAGAAAAAACGCAATCTTTCTCTGTTTTCACTGTTCAGATTAGAAAAGAAATAAAACAGAAATAAAGAATAAAAAATAATCACAGCATTAAATGCTACTGCATTCTCTCCCCCGTCCTCTTTCTGGTTCGTTTTCTTTGGGTTCACAAGAAAAAATTGATCTTTTTCTTGTGAAAAAGTAAAAAAAAGGATTTATTTTTCAAAGAAAAAAAGGATTTGAGTGCGCTGTGGATTCTGGGGGTTGTAAATAGTGTTGGGGTGTGAGATCTTTCCACTTTCACAGGAATTGGAGGAGGCAGCTGGGGGAGAGCTCCGAGCCTGGGTGATTTTTACAACCCCGCTTCCTCACGGTTTTATAGCTCAGGCAACCTGGGGAGCTGCTTGCAGCTCCTGAAGGAGACTCTAATGGGGCCTTGGAATTTGGAGATGACTCATAAGAGGACAAAACAATCCAGTTAAGTGATTTGAGGTCTTAAATAATCTCCTCAACAGGAAGGTGAAGAAAACATGAACTCATGAGTAATAATTGGCTCTCTTGGAGTGCTAAAAGTGCAGCGCTGGGGCTTGGCCAGGGCTCAGCTGATTCCTGCCTGGCCTTTGCTGATCAATAACATCTCAGCTCTTATGAATGAAATTTATTTGACTGGACTGTAATGCTCTTAGCAAAGGATTATTCGGATTGCAGTTCTGAGTTGGGATTCTTGGGGCGTCCTGTGCGTGGCCAGGAGCTGGGCTTGGTCCTGATGGGATCAGCTCAGCCTCCTGTGATAAATTCATTTTAGCTTGATCCTGCTGGATCCCTTTTAACTCAGCCTCTTCCGTGATAAATTCATTTTAGCTTGATCCTGCTGGATCCCTTTTAACTCAGCCTCTTCCGTGATAAATTCATTTTAGCTTGATCCTGCTGGATCCCTTTTAACTCAGCCTCTTCCGTGATAAATTCATTTTAGCTTGATCCTGCTGGATCCCTTTTAACTCAGCCTCTTCCGTGATAAATTCATTTTAGCTTGATCCTGCTGGATCCCTTTTAACTCAGCCTCTTCCGTGATAAATTCATTTTAGCTTGATCCTGCTGGATCCCTTTTAACTCAGCCTCTTCCGTGATAAATTCATTTTAGCTTGATCCTGCTGGATCCCTTTTAACTCAGCCTCTTCCGTGATAAATTCATTTTAGCTTGATCCTGCTGGATCCCTTTTAACTCAGCCTCTTCCGTGATAAATTCATTTTAGCTTGATCCTGCTGGATCCCTTTTAACTCAGCCTCTTCCGTGATAAATTCATTTTAGCTTGATCCTGCTGGATCCCTTTTAACTCAGCCTCTTCCGTGATAAATTCATTTTAGCTTGATCCTGCTGGATCCCTTTTAACTCAGCCTCTTCCGTGATAAATTCGTTTTAGCTTGATCCTGCTGGATCCCTTTTAACTTGGACTTTCCTGTGAGAAATTTATTTTGGGTTGGTTTATAGCAAGTGCTGTGTGGGGTAGGGCTGTGTTTCCTTTTTGGGGTTGTTTTTTGGGGTTCCTCTCTGAGTTTGCTTTGTCTCCTGTTCTCCACGAGTCACCCAAGTGCCCAAAGTTTGATGATAACAAAGAAGTGATCCTTGCCTCCCAATTCTCTGCTTTCTGGGCCTGCATCCTGCAAAAATGAGTGGTTTTATTCCCAAATCCAAAGGGTGGGAATGCCTTCCTCAGGTTATCACAGGCTGGAGGTAAGAACTTACTCCATCACCTCCTTCCCCTCTGTCAGAGCACAGAATTTGCAGTTCTGCCTTAATTTTGGAGAGGTTTTTCAGCAGCTGCAGGGGCCTCCTGCAGGTGTTGCAGCCTTTGAGACCTCAGGATTTTCCTGGGAAGCCACTGGAAGTGCAGGATTGAAGCAATGCTATCAGGTAACCTTAAAAATAATCAGATTTAGAAAGTCTCAAGTCAGCTGCCTCACTGTGCCCTTCCCTGTGCCTGGCAGTTTTCATTACTCTCATGATGAAAACACCTTTTTCTGAATCCCACTTTGTTTTTTCATGGAGCTCCTGTTTCATTCCAGGAGATGGAAGAGAAGGATTTTGCTTCCCCTTTGCTGGTGGGAGCTGGGACAATCCCAGGCAGCAGCACAACCCTTTGCCCCTGGTCCTTGGGGGCGTCACCTCCTGTTTTGTTGTTAATTTTTGAAGTTTTTAAGAAAATTTGGGTGTTTTAGTGCATTGGGGGTGAAGATTGAAATCCCTGAAAATCGAGGCTGGCCTTGTGTTCTCAGCTCAGCTCCGAGGAAGGAGCTGCTTGGGAAGTGTCTCAGTGGCAGAAACAAAACTGCTGCTCTTCGGGGCTGCTGAATTCCAAGATATTACAACAGCTTCCTTCCCTTCAAAAAAAAAAAAAAAAAAGGCAACAAAAATGCTTTTTTTTTGGCCTTTTCCTGCATTTTTGTCCTTCCTGGCTGCGTTTGCTTGGCCTGAGAGCCATGTTTGTGTCCTGACACGGCGATGGGGTAATGGAACAAATCCTTAAAAGTGACTGGAGTGACAGTTGTGGTGCTGAGGAGTAAACAGTGAGGTAGCAGTTCCACGAGCCTGGGGTCACGGCCAGTTCATCCCATATGTCTGCAGTTTTTCGGGGTAATTTTCACTTCGTTTCTAGTAGACATTTGGCTTCCTGTTTTGGCTTTGCCTGTCCCATTCCCTGCGAAATCCATCGCTCCAGGACACCAGGATCCTTGGGCAGCCAGCATGGATTGGCACAGGCAACAAGGGAGACTTGTGCTGGGCTTGTCCTCACTCCTCTGTCCAGAGCCAGCCTTCAAATCTTCACTTTTATGACACTAAAAACACCCTGAAAATTCAAAAAAAAAACCAAACCCCAAACCGTTGCAAAACATTTTGTTCCAAGCTGCTGCTGGAATCCCTGAGGTCCCGAGCGAGGCAGGCAGAGCAGCTGCTCTCACTGTGGATTATCCCTTTCCTCTCAACTTCGGCCTTCATTTCCTTTCCCCTCCTTCCTGGGAGGAACAGCTGCGCCTTTGGAGCCTCTGCTGCTCTTGGAGCACGGCTGGAAACTGCAGGAAATCGGTGACTTTTAGAAATCTGCCTCTTCCTGAGTGTGACGGCCCAGTCGGAGAGAGGCAGAGGCTCCTCTGCTCTGTCCTGACGAACGAGGCTGGGGAGGGCGAAGGAGCTGCCTCTGATCTCCTCCCTCTTCCTCGTGGCAGTGGAATGTTGATTATCCCCAGGGAAGCGCGGTGGCACTCTCAGGGTGTTCACAGTGGGATCTCGAGCCCCTTCTTTATCTCTCAGCTGGCAGCAGCCTGCTCACCTCGCTGGAATTTCAGATATTTTTTATCTCCCTCTGTCTCCAGCCCTTTCCTAGAGGATCGGGGTGTTTTATCACAGAATTTGAACTGTGGTTTGCTGTTATCACATCTTTTTCTTTCTCTGAGGTGCTCCTAAAGACAATTTCAAGCATGTGGCTTTGCACCATAAAATTTATTTCCCTCATTTATCAGGGCATTGAAGATAAACCCCATTATTTATGTATTACAGGTTCCTGCTGAGGTGAAAATATTGCTGTTGTTAGATTTCAAAATATTAATTTTTAGCTACATGGGAAGTGGAAATAAAAAGCTAAACTTGCAAATCCGTCTCTTCAGCCACCTATTGAACTATTTAATAACAGCATGGGTGAATTTATTAACATGTAAATAGTAACATGAAATATTAGTAACGTGAATTATTATTACATTAATTTAGTAGCATGTAAATAATGGGAGTATTTGTAATTATTTGCAATAAATTATCCAAAACATGATAAAATCATAAAATCAGTATTCACTCAAGCTCTAAAAACATTATAGAGATTAAAAAGTCCAAAAGTCTTCCCAACCTTCATTGCTGCCCTCTCTGGGAGCAGCAGGATATTTTAATTCATTTATCTTCACTTCCCCAGTGGGATCCAGAGGTGGTGGTGGCTGGCTGGGAGCCTCTGGAATATCTGGAATATCTTCATTTATCCCCTGGATTGCTCCAGGCTTGGAGCACCACTCAGACCTGGAGTTGCTGATGGGATAAAATCTCTGATAAAGATTGTTCCCTGAGGTGGGAACACTTTGGGATCTAAACCCAAACCCTCTGCCCCTGACACTTGTTCTGGGTCAGAACTTTGTGTCTGCTCCTTATTGATTTTAATTTCAGGTTGGGGATGTGGACAGGCACCAGCAGCTGCTGGAATTAACAAAATTTTGGCCGACACAGAAATTCCCTTTTCCTTGGTTTACCAGGATTTTCTCGTTATTCTTTTGTGATTCCTTCCTCATTGAGTTAAAGAAATCCCCGGCAGTTTTCAGGGAGGGTGGGTTCATAAACGAGCAGTTATTTGAATGTCTATTAATTTTAGTAATTATTTCAGTAGCGAGTGTTGAGTTTTTAAAATTCGAATTTTAATGCGAATTTTGGACTGTTAACGGAAAAGGCTTCCCTTGAGGAGCCAAAGTCTGGGCGTTTGGGGAGTTTTTGGCACCTTAAAGAACTTATTTTCAATAATTCAAGGGTTAATGAGGTGATTTGTAGCTCGTGGCAGCGCTGCCACTAAATCTAAACCGGGGTCATTAAATCGCTGTTAAGGTCTCTTTCTTTTTAAGCTTTTATTTGCTTTTCTTATCAACACGAGGATTGTGAATGGGGAGGAATCTCCCTTTGAGGGCTCCAATCCCGCTGGGATGGCAGCAGGAACTTCAGGGTTTGTTTGACTTGGTGTTTAATTCCAGCTGCAGAGAGAAGCCAGACCAGGACTTCGGGAGCCTCTTTTTCTTCTGCTTCCTCTCAACACAGGCCCTGGGAGGTTCCTCATATCCCAAATCCAGTCCTGACACCAATCCCAAGTCCTGCAGCAGGGCTGGGTGCTCCAGGTGAAACTTCCTGGGAAAAGCCATCGCTGTCCAGGCAAACTCTGCTCAGCACAACGGGATTTCCAATAACGCGGCCTCTAAAACTCCCCCTAAACCCTGCCAGCAGAACTGAAGTCCCAATTAAGCTTTAATAATACTTTTCTAATTTTAATCCATGCTGGTTTTGCTGCTTATTAGGCTGGAGGTGCTAAAGAGGAAGGGTTTTTTTTGTAAAAAGGGAAAAAAATGAAATTATAAGAAAGCTCAGTGTGGAAACTGCAAGGCTGTGGAAAAGCCGTTATCACCAAATCTTTGCTTCCTGTAGTCATCAGATATCTGGGGTTTTATCAAACGGACACTCCACCCTTCTGTTATCGCTCTGGCAGTCCAGATTCCATCTGTTAAAAAAGACATTTTCAGAAAAACCTTTGCAGTGGATTTGGGTTCATTTACAGTACCAAAATTGCCGAACTTCCCAATAAGTTCTGCCCACAAATTTGTAATTTACTCAGAATTTTTCAGGGAAGAATCTCAATGACTTAAAGCATTGAATTCTTAATTAATGCGTCGTTTAATTCCCATCTGCATATTAGAAGGTCTGTAGGAAAACTGGATTTGTATTTAGGGTTTTGTTTCTGTCTTTACTTATTATTATTTTTTTTAATTATAGAACTTGAATCTCTCTCTACAAACACAGCTGTGTGTCCAGCAAATGGTAACCCAAATGGAAAAATTGATGTATTTCATATAAATGTTCACATAAATTATGTGATTTTTTCATGATTAAATTGGATTTCAGAGAAAAAGCTGAAGATTTAAAGTTAAGTGGAATAAGAGAAAGGCTGGTGGAAGGAAAATTGTAGATTCCATGTGGATCTGGCGTTTGGGGAATCTCCAGAACAAGAAAACCAAGCAGAAATGAAGTGGTTTAACAAGCAAAAGTTGTTTCCTTACCAAAAGCTTTCTTGGGAAAGAAGTGGGATATTTAGCAATATTTTCAGCTGTCAGGGAGCTGCTCTTGGCCACATCACAGGGAAATGGGAAAGCTGCAGTGTAGAGTCACCGAGTTCTCGTGGCTGATGAAATTAATAAATCTGGTGAGCACTCAGTGATTCCTTATCATCCTTCCCTGTCTAAATTCATCCACAATCCAAATTGCATTAATTGAGTACAACCCCGGGAGATAACCCCGGGGCTGCCCTGAGACTTGTTAACATTTCCAGAGCAATTGGAATTTTTCTATTAAGAAAAGGCTTTTCCTTTTTGTTGTTTTCTTTTACAACCAAACCCCTCTCAAAACCTCATCCCCGGTTGTGCCATGTACCTGCTCCACCTCGCAGGGTGGATGGAGAGGAAAATGAAATTTCATTTTAGGCACGGCATCTGTTTTCCTAAAGGGTGGGGAGGCCCTGGCACAGATTGCCCAGAGAAATTGTGGATTTCCAGCCCTGGAAGTGTCCAAGGCCAGGTTGGAGCAGCCTGGGATAGTGGAAGGTATGGGGTGGAATTAAATAATATTTATCCCTTCCCAAACTTTTATTCTGGATTTTGGTGCTGCTTCCCACTGTGCACTGAGGTATCTCAGAGAAATTTGCAGCTTTTGTTTGTTTGTTGTTTTTTTTTTTGGTTTTTTTTTTTTTTTTTTTGCTGAGAAGGAAAGAAACGGAGCCGATTTCACTCCTGATTTCCTGCTGGAATGACAGCAAGGTCCTGAGATTCAAACCAACTTTGTTTTCCAGCTAAAAAGCCGGAGCTGGGAGGCGCTCAGGACACAAATCCTGCTCTGCTTGCGCTCGATCCTCGCAGATTGCAAGTGGCAGTTGTTGATGGGCTCCAATAACTGCGGGGTCTGGGGGCCGCTCTCTCCTGAAAGGCAGGAGCTGAGCGGGGCGGCCAGCCCAGCTCTCCCCGGTGTGCTGATGGATGAGAGCAACGAGCAGCAATCCCTGCTCGGATTTTTGGCACGGATCTCCAGGAGTGTTTATCCTTGCTAAAATTAATGATGCGGCCGAGGCATTGAAGGGCCTGGGCTCCCCAGCTCTTGGGTCGCCTCATTTCCATGAGAAAGACAAATGCTGCTGACCTCCCTGTCCTGTGCTGCTTTGAGGTGGGAATATCCTGAGAAAAACCCAAAATCCTAAAAAAAACACAAAGCCACCCCCTCCTCCCTGGGTGCCTTTTGAAAGGAAACCAACACCTGTTGAAATAGTTACTTCAGTGTTTGGCCCAAATCCCAAACAAGGCTTTTTAAATTTTTTTTTTTATTATTATTTTTTAACAACAAAAACATATGCAGGGACCAGGGAAAAAAGCACAGCTAGTTCTGATATTGTGCTTTTTGTGCTCTGAGTTGGAGGGGCTGTGACTCATTAAGTGATACCAGCACAGGGTTTCTCTAATTTCAATTTTGCTTCAGGAATTGCGTGGCAAAATATTGCCCAAGAAAAGCGAAGGGGCCTTTCCTGCTCCTTACATGGGATCTTTCCGATCCCATTTGATAGGGAAAACTGGGAATATTTTAGAACTCTTCGGCCTGAGGGGATTATCTGCCCTTTTTTTAAGGAAAAACCCCCTTAACCACTTTATGGGTGGTGTCTTGCCCTAAGAGCTGAGGCTTTTGGGAGCACCCTGGCAAAGGCTGGACAGGATCTTGGAGGTTTTCCCACCTCGGTGATCCTGGGATTCTCTGCTCCGTGGAGAGGTTTCATCTCCACGAGTCGTCTCCTAAGTCAGGGATTAGTTTGGCCCCTCAGCTCAAGCACAGAGATTTTAACAGTCTGTGCGGTTGGAAATTGGTGGCTTCTGGGGGAAATTCTGTGAATAAAAGGTATTTGAGTTTTCTAGGAATTGTTTGAATGTCAGGAAAATGCGTGAGCTGTCCTCAGGGTGAGCTTGTATTCAGGGACTATTTTAATATAAAATTCCTCCCTGGGAGGGTGGGGAAGGGCTGGGATGGAATTCCCAGAGCAGCTGTGGCTGCCCCTGCACCCCTGGCAGTGCCCAAGGCTGGGCTGGAGCAGCCTGGGGTGGTGGGAGGTGGCCCTGCCATGGCAGGGGTGGGATGAGATGATCCTTAAGGTCCCAACCCAAATCATTCTGGAATTCTGTGATCCTCCATGGGTACTCCCCGAAGTGTTGGCATGGAATAAACAGGCTGGGCCTTTTCTCTGCATCCTGTCAGCGTGCTGGCAGTGTGGTGTGGGCACTCTGAGCACCCCTGAGCACCCCTGAATATCTGTGAGCATTCTTGGGCTCCCCTGAACACCCCTGAGCTCCCCTCAACATCCCTGAGCACCCCTGAATATCTGTGAGCATCCTTGGGCTCCCCTGAACACCCCTGAGCTCCCCTCAACATCCTTGAGTTCCTCTGAGTATCCCTGAGCACCCCTGAGCTCCTCTGAACATCCCTGAGCATCCCTGAGTTCCCCTGAATATCTGTGAGCATCCTTGGGCTCCCCTGAGCACCCCTGAACATCCCTGAGCATCCCTGAGCATCCCTGCGCTCCCCTGAACATCCCTGAGCACCCCTGAATATCTGTGAGCATCCTTGGGCTCCCCTGAACACCCCTGAGCTCCCCTCAACATCCTTGAGTTCCTCTGAGTATCCCTGAGCGCCCCTGAGCTCCTCTGAACATCCCTGAGCATCCCTGAGCACCCCTGGATATCTGTGAGCATCCTTGGGCTCCCCTGAGCACCCTTGAGCTCCTCTGAGCATCCCTGAGCATCCCATGTAAAATCCAGAAATGTCTCCAACTCTGGGCAAACACCTGGAGTATTTTACTGGAGAGTGATACCTGGAATTCAGTGGAGCTTTGCAGACCGTCCCCTTCATTTCCATGTGTCCCTGTCCCACAGGGAGTTCTTGGTGGTGGTTTGATTCTTCCTTGGCTGAAGGGGTTTTCTGTGAAAGCCTCTCTGTCCTTTGTTTGAAAACCTGGCTCTGCCTTTTCCTTGGAAATCTCTCCCTGCCCTTTCTCCAGGGCTTTTCCTGCTGCAAGAAACTTGTGGAGAAGGTCGACCCTCCTTTGTAAAAGTTGGATTGATGCCTTTTAATGATTTCCATTCTCAGTGATCACAGTATCAAACAGTTGAAATTGTATTTTCCTCCTCCTTTTCTTTCAGCTACAGCTGCAGAAAACCCAATATTTGCAACTGGGGCAGAGTCGTGGCCAGTACTACGGGGGGTCACTGCCAAATGTGAATCAGATTGGGAACAGTGCCATGGATCTCCCCTTCCAGGTGAGTTCAGAGGGTTTTTCCTTGGATTTGGTGATGAGTTCTGTGCTTGGATGCTGGTGTGTCTTCCCAGGCAGCTGCTGGTCCAGAAGTCAGCACCCTGGTTTAAAAACTTCTCATGGGGTTGGGATGTGTGGGGTATTTTTGTATATTGATTGTGGTAGGTTTTAGTTCTCCTGTTCCTGGTTGTGAGGCTTTGGGGTCAGGAATACTCCGAGAGATGCAATTCCTAGTGAAATCTGGGAAGGTGCTGTGAATTCAAAGCAAAATGGGAGGAAATAAAAGTGGTGTTGGGAGCTGGGGGATGGAGGAATTGATGTGCGTGTTCTGTGGGAGGAATTCTGGGAGAGGAGAAGAGCAGTGGGACACAAAGTGGTATCAGAATAATCACTTTTTTTTGGGCTGGCTGGGAGATGTAAGAATGTCCTGGCTGGGTTTTGTGACTCCGGGGATGCTGCACCTTAAACAGAAAATCAGTTTCAGGTGAATATTTTGCTGTTTGAAGCACGTTTGGACAGAGGATGTTGTCCAAGGACAGGATTAGTTGGTGGATCCTTTGTGGACTCCTGATTTTCACATTTAGTTGATTTAGAGTGCTCAAAATAATGAACATTTCTGCATTGGTTTTCCTTTTTTCAGCAGTCACAGTTACAGTTGAGCTCACGAGGATGTGGTGGGAAGGAAATTTTGCAGTTTGTGGTTTTCTGATGAAGACTGCTTAATGAAAATGGGGAAACTCTTGCTGACCTCCTCTAACTGCTTCTCGAAATAGGTACAGACAGGTGAATTTGGACAGGTTAAAAGCTTGAATCTTGTGCAAGAGGAGAGGCAAAAGTCTGTTTTAATCTTAAATTCTTTGGGGAATACAGAGCAGAGGTTTGTAGTGGATTGAAGTCCTCAGTGTTACTCCACAATGTCTGCTCTGTTCAAGTTCTTCTCTTCAGCTCTTTGTTAAGGAGGTTAAGAATTCCTTTTAAACAATAATATTTCAGTATTTCTGTGCTTGATGGCCATCACTGGTGGTTTTTACCTGGACTGTTTCAATCCTGACTGCTGAAAAGGCAATATTCAAAAATTTATGAATGACTGGAGAAGCAGACGGAAACAAACTATCCTTAAACCCTGGGGTTTTCTATATTTTTTCACATACACACTTTAAAGAAAAAAACAACAAAAACAAAACCCAAATTGATGTTTTTCCAGATAACAAATGGTGACAAGCAACAAAACAACCCCGTGTGTTTGTAGCAGTGGGGAAAAGCTTTCCAGGTTTTTCCAATTTGGAGCTCAAAGCACGACTGCAAACGGCTCTGGGATCGTGTGAAGGCAGAGCCTGGGTGGTTGTGCCTGCTGAGAGCGTTGGTGTCTGAGCATCTTCTGCTTCTTTGATTTGCAGCACAACGGAGCTCTGGCTGAAGCCTTTGGAGCAGTTCCTGTCTCTTTGGTAAACAAGTTTTTAGGTTTGTGCAAATACGTATTTAGGACTGGTCCTGTTTGCCCAGGTGGATACGTATTTCTGCACACCTGCTCTGCCACGCACAGGATTTATTTGATTCACCCCCAGCTCCACAGGACTGCAGGGCTGCCACACAAATCCAGGTTTTGCCGTGCATCCCAGTCTGGAACATGCAAATAATTCCTGTGCAGACTCCCTGGACTTGCTGTCATGTGGTTATTTCTGATTTTTGGGGGGTTTATTTGGTGCAGACAGTGGATTATTCAGTCTTGGCCTGTGGTTTCAGCAATCTCTGAGCATGTGCACTCAGCCTGCATGTTTAAATCCGTGGGGAAGGGCAGAATGAATTCCCAAATCCTGCTTGGCACCAGGAGGCACCAAAATATCCACCAGCAGTAGGTACCACTCCTCCTTCCCCCTCATCCGCCTCACCTGGCTTTATTTCCTGATAAATCCTAAAAGGACACTTGGAGAGCACTGAGCTTTTTCCTTCCTGTCTGTATTGAGCTGCTTTTTTCTTGGTTTGGGGGGTTTTGGGTCTGGTCTCAAGCCCTTGAATGTTTTTCAGGGGAGTGAAACCCATTTAGTTCTTCATTTGCCCCAGTAGAATCGATGCTCAGATCTATTAATTTTTTGGAATTCATTTTTTCCCTATAGTTAAATATCTCATGCCATGCAGAGATGGGGAGTTTTAATCCAGGAAAATTGTCCTGGTGTTTGGCCCTAAATGAATTTTATAAGGATGGTTGCTGAGAGAAGCCAGACCTGTTGGAGGTGATACTCATTTCCTCAGGTGTTTTCTGTTTCCCTAAATTCAGGATTCTTTTGGGATCTTGGTTCCTGGAAAGCCAGGGAACAGCACTGTCCCAAAATCCCTCTTTCTGTAAACTGCAGCCCTGAGCATTCCACTTTTATTTGTGCCACTGCTGCACTCAAATGAGACTTTTATTGTGTTTTTAATAAGGAAATTGTGCCAAAAAGGGGTAAAAAACCTAAGAAATAGCTGGTTTTGCACTGAACTTTTTGTCTTTATAGATTCATGCTTTGGCCTCCCTTTAAATTCCAGGTGAGCTCTGCAGTCCCTGTGCTCCAGGCTGCTCCTTTTTTAGCAGCACTGTGCTGACACCACTGACATAGGAAATTGCTTTTCCTGTTGACCTTCCAAGCACGTATTTGCAAATTTTGCTGCCTTTTGGGCTGTAACAACAGAAAAAAGGAGGAGATTGAGACCTTTTGTCGCTTTGGAATGATGAATATTCCCACTTCTGTGTGGGGATTGTTGCTCAGTGCTTGCAGCAGAGATTAAAGCACCGTTTTTGAATTTAAAACCCTTAAAATTGAGATTCTATTTGAGATTTCTCAGCCAAGTGAGGAAGTGAAGCACAAACCCCATGATCTGAAGTGCTGAGAGTCCTGTAAAAAGTCACCGTGCTCCTTTCTAGTCCCCTGTTGCCTTAAATATTCTGCTGCATATAAAATGTTGGCCCTGAAATGAGAAAATAAACACCACAGCCCCTCTGCAGCTCTGTTAACACAGCCCGTGTGTGCAGAGAGGGTGAGGAGCCCAATATTTGCTGAAGAGAAAAGAGTTTAAAATAGTAGAAAGGCTCTTTAAAAAGTCCATACAAACAAAGCCTTTCAAAATAAATGCAAAGCTTTATAGAAATAATCTTTTTCAACAGCCAAAGCTGACACTTGGAAGAAAAAAAAGAAAATCAAGAGAAAAAAAAAAAAAAAGAAAAAGGGATGAATGTGGAAGCCAGATGGTTTCATGGCTTGGCAGACAGGACAGTGCATTTGCCACGTGCAGCACCTGAATGGAGGAGGAAATTTTGGATTTCCAAACAGATGGTGTTGAGGGACTCAGCAAAGCTGTTCACATTGGCAGGGAGTGCAAGGCTGGGGAGGATTTTTCTCCCTGGAGGCCCATAAATTGCTGGTGGAGTACGAGCAGAGATTGACCCCTCGGTACTTCCTTTGTCCCCCCCCAGGTATACACTGGGAAGGGCTGTGGAAAATTTTCCAGTGAAAGTTTTCCAGTTTAGCCTGGGAATTCATCTTCCCTGTCCTTCCCCTGCCATCCTCCTGCTCTGAAATATCTGCTCAGGAACCGCTCAGGATGTCAGTGCTGATAAGAGTCCAGGTGGGACCATCCCACCTCGGGTCACTGAAGGAGCTGAAAATCACTTCAAAACCATCAGACAGAGGAGGAAGGAAACTGCTTTTCTTTTTCTTTTCATTCTCTCAGTGTCCCCTTAAAATAAATCTGCTGCAGGGAGGGGCGAGAGGCAGCCCTGAGAGCAGGCAGCGTGCCCTGGGGAATGCTGAGCTCAGCGTGCAGCTCCTCCCTGCATCTCCTGCCCTGGGATCGGGCTCTGGATGTCGGCATGTTCCTCCTGGATGCACCCTGCATGCTGCACCAAGGGCATGTGGACAGCAGCTGGCAGCTCCTGCCACGCTCACCCCGGGGGGGCAGTGAGGGCAGTGCTGAGCCAGGCCGGGCCAGCTCCAGCACGGCCCCTTCCGGAGGAGGCAGCTTTCCCAAAAAAAAGTTGTCGGAGGAAAAACAAAACGACGCAACGGCCACGTCTCGTTTCGAGTGTGATTCCTTAGAATGCCCCAGCCTGGCGCAGCAGGAGGAGGCTCTGGGCAGGCTGGGGAGGGTCTCCCTGTGGCTGACGCCTGTGTCTCTCCCAGACCCCGTTCCAGTCGTCGGCGCTGGACACGAGCAGGACCACGCGGCACCACGGGCTGGTGGACAGAGTGTACCGGGACCGGAACCGCCTGGGCTCGCCGCACCGGCGCCCGCTCTCCGTGGACAAGCACGGCAGGCAGATATCCTTGGGAGCAGGGCTGGCACGTCAGGCCTGCCTGCAGCGGGCACTGCTCCCTCCTCCCGCCCTCCTCAGCCGCAGCCGAGTCGCTCCCCGGCTCCGTGTCACTGCTTTTCCCAGGCTGGGATTAATCCGTGAATAAGCTCCTGTTTGTAAAGTTAGAGTTCACCTTTCCTCGGCTTTCCGTGGGGATAATGATTGGGGGATGCTTGGATGGATCAGGGACACCCAGCAGGTGCCCTGTAAATTTGGTGGCTTTACCTGATGGGGTTGCTGCCATCATCAGCTGGGCTCGTGTGAGGCTTTTGGCTCTGTCCCATGGGATATCCTCGTGTCTGAGCTGGATTTGATGGGTGGATCAGTGGATCAGGAATTGGCTGGATGGATGTGTCCAAAGGGTTGTGGTCAACGGCTCAGTGTCCAAGTGGACACCAGTGACAAATGGCATCCTCAGAGTTGGTTTGGGGACATTTAAAGGTGACATGGGCAGTGGGATTGGGTGCACCCTCACTGCCAGCTCTGGATCCTCTCATTCCAGCCCAAGCCGTTCCATGATTCCCTGGAAGGTCAGGGCTGTCTTGGGGAAATGGAGTTTCTCTCCAGAGCTGAGCAAACCCAACCCAGGATTCTCCTTTGCAGCTCCTCGTGCATTTCAGTGCAGGTTGATTCATCCTTTTGGCATTTGGGGATGGGAATGAGCTGATCCTTTCTGACAGGTTTAAAATCAGCTGGGATTGATGGGGCTGGAGGGGATGTGTGACAGGAGGGTGGAAGCACCAGGACTTAAATCCATGGAAAAAGAGGAAGGATTTTTCACTGCTCAAATACTACAACAGTCCAGATAATACTTTGGGTTGAGATCTTTTTACAGTTCCCAGTAGAGAATCTGTGAGTTCAGTGGTTCTGACAGGATAATTGGAATTATTCTTGGGAAAAGATTTCCAGCTGGAGTTGGAGGTGTTGCTGCCTTAACCCTGGCTCACGTGGACAGCTGCCCCTATGGCACCGTGTACCTGTCACCGCCGTCGGACACGAGCTGGAGAAGGTGGGTGCCACCATCCTGGGGGCTTTGGGGTGTCCTCGGACACTGCGGCACTTCCAGCTGCAGCAGGTTGGAATTGTGCCTTTTGCAATTCAGAAATGGAGTTTTTAATTCCATCGTGCTCGTTTTAGATGAGCTTTAAAAATCAAGGTGTCGGCAAGTGATGCCTTAATTTAATGGTACCTTTTTAAAGGTAAATCCTTCAAGTTTAATCTTTCAAAATCCTTAAAAATCTTTAAAAATCCAGAAGTTCCCAGGCGTAGCACAAGACTTGGATATTTCTCTGGGTGCAGAAACTGGGCTGGGAATGTTCCAGTGGGAAGGAACACAGAGTTTTACACTTTTTGAGAGTGACCACAGTCACAAAGTTCATCCTGAGTTGTGTTGGCCATGAAAATTCCCATCTCCACAACATCCTGAGCCATTCCTTTTCCTCCTCCCAACCAGGAATGTTTGTTTTTTGACCACCACAATAACCAAAGTATGGCTAAACAGCTTAAAAATGGCATTATTTGATCGTGTTTAATCTGAGCAAAGCAGGTAAAACTCTGTTCTAACAAGGGCAACCAATTTACCCTGTGTTCCTCTCAATCCCATTATTCAAACAATTGCTCTTCAAACTCGAGCTAATTTGTTCTGCAAACGGATTGTTTCACAAGGAAATTCAGCCTGGATTCTGCCATGTAGAGATTTTTGGGTTTTAATGCACAATATTGAGGTTTTACCGAGTTGTTGCTTTTATCTGAGAGGAAAGCTCTTTTATTTAGTGAAGCTGACAAGAAAAATGTTGTGGGTTTTGCTTTCTCTCAGGACAAATTCTGATTCTGCCTTGCACCAGAGCACCATGACTCCAGCTCAGCAGGATTCCTTTTCAGGAGGGTCACAGGACATGCAGCAGAAAAGAGGTGAGCAGGAAAGAAAAAGGATAAAAAAGATTTCTAACAGTGGAATCCCCACGGATTGGGCTCCACGTGTTTGTAAAATTCAGGAGTGCTGGCACCTCCTGTGACACAGCAATTGGATCACATTCACCTTTGGGTGCTGAAAATCCGGGAAAAGTGACACAAAACAAAGGGAGAGGGTTTTCCTGAGCCCCAGATTTTGCGGTTCTTGCCCTGGGGAGGATCCTCTGGGCTGGTGGGATTTTGGTGCTGAGTTCTCAGCACTCCAGAACTCTGGAGGAGCTCCTGGAGCAGCGTGGAATTCCCAGGATTTCAGTCAGGGGCTTGCAGGGAAGGAGCAGAGGCTTCACCCCGTGTTTATTCCTGGCCTGGGGATCCCAGGGAACATCCCCTGGGAGGAGGCAGATCCCAAACGATCCCGGACCAATTCCAGGCTGGAGCAGCTCCGGCACCCTCAGTTCTGGTGCCCTCTGCTGGGCCCTGGGCCTGCTCCACTCGGGAAAATTGCTCATCCTGAAGGTCTTTTCCAGCCTTAAAATTCCCTTAATCCTGAGGAAAAGTGCTAAATTTCATCTCGTTGTGAGCACACAGCACTGCCCTTGGACACGTCTGTGCTGTCCTGCAGCTCCTGGAGCTGGAAGTGCTTGGAAATGTTCATCCAAACTAGGATTCCATAAACCTGGATTTCCACTCATCGCTCTGAGGGGTTTTTATTGGTTCATCTCTCTCTGGCTGGGCTTTATTTTTTTGTTTGTTTCTTTCTTTGCCAGCTTAAAAAACAAAGAAATGTCCTTGGGATGTGGAGAATTAAATTAGAGCTTTGTGGTGTTTCTCCATCCCAGGGAGGAGGGATTGGATTTTCCCCAAAAATATCTATGAAATTTTTTTGTTACATGCGTTTTAAAAAGCTCAAAGATATCTCTGAAATTTTTTTGTTAAAAACATTTTAAAAAGCTCAAAAAAATCTTCTTACTTGTTAAATATATTTTGTAAAGCTCAAAGAGATCTTAATGAAATTGGAATTGGAATTGGAATTGTCCTCGTCCTCTTGGAAGCCCTTTGGATGTTCAGGCTCTTCATCACTTCTGCAAATTTTTGGGAAAGACCAGATGCCAGATAAACCCTTCCATGGACATCTAGGCAGAATAAATTGGAAGCCAGAACATTTTAAGTGTTATTTGGATGGGGTTTTTTAAGTCTCACTGATTCAATAATTAATTAAATACAATTTCAGTCTGGTTTCAGGAACCTTTGGGCTTTTTAAACAACAGAATGAAACTGTTGGAATTCATGGATGGAATTCATCCTCCTTGATAATTTAAACTTCATAGGGTTTTCCCAAAGGTTAAGCCTCCAAGCTGAGAATGTCTCAGTGAGAAGCTGAACATTATTGATTATTAACGATTCCTTTTCATCTCCTTTTTTTTAGTTTTATTGCTGACTGTCCCTGGAATGGAAGAAACCACCTCTGATGCAGACAAAACCCTCTCTAAGCAAGGCTGGGACACTAAAAAGGTGGGAATTGCACTTTCCAAAGCGTAAGAATTTTATTTTCCGAACATATTTAGATAAATGAATGCTTTAGTTACTGTCAATATTAATAAACTACCTGAGGTTAGAGATTAAATGCTGTGTTTAAAACCAATAAACATTAGGGCAGAAAGGATTTTTTGTGTGTGTGAATGCACAGGCTTGGTTGTGTGAGGAGAAACTCTTGAAATTTAAGATTTGTTGGGCCAATGAAGCAAAAAAATGATAAATATTTTCTAAGAGCTCCCGGATCTTACACAGAAATGATTAAATTGAAATATCTCTGAGGCAATACCCTTCCAGCAGCATCTTTGCCTTTAAATCTTTCTCCCTTCTATTGCAGACTGGGTCATCGAGACCTAAATCCTGTGAAGTTCCAGGAATCAAGTAAGTTCTCAGCAGTTTTTTATTTTAAAAGCACTTTAAGAAGAGAGATCTTTAAGAAAAATCGTAGATTGAATATCCTTGGAATATCCTATTGCTTTGGAATTTTCTGGGAAGGTTCTAGGACAAAACAAGAGCCTCTGAGGGTCAGAAATACAAAAAATATCTTCTTTATGGAATTTTCTTGTTAAAAGAATTTTATCTCAAAAAGCTCAGAAATATCTTTTGTATGGAATTCCTTGTTCAATAAATTTTAAAAGCTCAAAAAATCTTCATGAGATTTTCTTGTTAAAAACATTTTAAAAAGCTCAAAGATAGCTATGAAATTTTTGTGTTAAATGCATTTTAAAGAGCTCAAAGATACCTTTATGAAATTTTCTTGTTAAATACATTTTAAAGAGTTCAAAGATACCTTTATGAAATTTTCTTGTTAAATATATTTTAAAAGGCTCCAATATAGCTGTTTTATATATAGCTATAGATATTTAGATATATAGATGTATCTATATAGCTACAGATATTTCTTGTTAAATGCATTTTAAAGAGCT
>WAAG01009896.1:0-39602 GCA_013390105.1 Tichodroma muraria | reverse complement strand
AAGAATGCTTACACAAACTGAGTCTTGTCAGGTACTGCAGCAATTCACATGGATCTTGACATGTACAACCAATAATGAAGTCCTTTAAGTCCAGCAAGCTCAAAATTAAATGTTTTTCTTACTAGTGATTACAAAGGAATTGAAGGATGGAGAAGGAGTCAGGACGGACCTTTGCAAAAAAAATTTCAACAGGAAAGATTTGTCCTTCTCCAGTGGTCATAATCTGACTTGTAATGCTCCGTGTGCCTAAAACCCTTCACTGCAGAAACACAGACAAAATGGTGTTGCCCACAAAGCTTAAAATTAAGCTGAGGAACAACAATGAAAACAAAACCAATACATGACAAATATTCAGGTCAGCTCAGTGACTGCTTGACAGACAAAACACATAATATAATATTGTGCCCTCCTGTTTGCTACCACAGTTCTACAGAGATTTCAGAGATTTTACAGAGATTCTAACCTCTAATTTGGTTAGTTCATCAGAGGAAGGCTGAACGTAATAATGGAGTGGAGATGGGTGATCAGAATTCCACAGAAATTTTTGTCTTTTATGTTGACACATATCTTCATCTATTTCTTATATCCCCACACCTACCAACTTACACACAAATCCAGCCAACCACTCAGCCTAAAATGTGTGCCCTTAGTTGTCTTGCATGCAAGCATTCACCAGATGGTCAAAACTGGAGAGCTGCAGAATTTTCTTAGCAGCAATGTTTGAACAGACACAAACCTGGATTTACCCAAAACACCCTATATTCATTTTCTGGGCTGGGCGTTCACTGGAGGTGATTCTTTGTTACACACTGTCTCTGGAACAGACCGAGCTTGAGGCATGACTTTCAAATTCATTAAAAATTCAGAACAGCTCTGGTGGCTGCAGAAAACCTTCACATGGTTCCTTCGGATAACTCTGTCAGCAAAGCTCAGAGCTACCTTATTCCACACAGCCTACTTTTTAAAGCCCTGTCCAGCCCAGGCACATGTGGACAGTGATTGCCAGAAGTACTTCTTAGGGAAAGGATTTGAAAGGAGCTGTTAAGCCCAGTAATACAGGGCAGACTGGAGGGCTCCTGCCCAGACCCTCCTGCCACTAGGAAGGAGGGAAAAAAAGTGCTAGAAAGTGTTTTGCCTAAATGTCAGGATGCCTGACACTGTCACAAAACACACACGTACCACACAGGGGAGAACCAGCAGCTTCCAGAGAGTGCAGCCTCCAATGAGTGGACCTGAAATGCAGGAAGCAGCTTTAAAGAAGATGTTAAGCCTTGTCACCCAAAATAAAGTTTATGTCAAAGAAAATTCCCCATGCCAGCAGCATAGGAGTCACTTTCCTACCTCTTCCCCATACCCCTTTAGCTTTTTTCTCATCTCCACTGCAGTTTTGGAGCAAAATTCTCTGCAGTTGGTCACAGCAGTTCAGCTAGGGACAGGGATGAGTATCAGGAGTGGAAGAAAATACACAGAAGGGTCCCTTTTACATTTTCAGAGACACAGACTGCATTTTCCCCTTTCCCTTGGGCTCTGTCACTTCACTTTCAACTCCCACAAGTAGCGCTTGGAGAGCAAAGAAAGTGGGGGAGAGGTGTGAGAAAGCTGAGCCATCTGCTTGGAGGAGAACAGGGATTCAGGCTCAGGCAGATGAGCTCTGCAAACACTGCCATGGTGTCCTCAGGTCCTGTCGGGTGCTCCTGCATCCTCAGCCCCTGTCATGAGCACCTTCACACATTGGGGGGGCTGGAGGGGGGGCTGGAGGGCAGACCAAGGAAAACTGATGAGATGCTAGTCAGAGCATACTTCCAGAGTCAGGCAGAGGTTCCCCCCTCTGCTGCAGGAATGGAGGGTTGGTAACAAACTGTGGGGATAAATGGCAGCAGCTTCCCTCACTGCTTCTGTCTACTCCCTGAGCAGGTGTTGCCCATGGCAGCAAGGGCAGAGGGAGGGATTGAGGGAACAGCCATGGCCCCTGTGACAGCAGGCATCAAAAGCACTCCTCTACACCAGCTGTCTTCAGACAGGATTGCTCCTGGTCCATGGTTCCCCTGGCTGTGAGATGTAATTTGATTTCTCTGCCTTATACTTCCCAACGTGACAAATTCCTTTTCAGGTGAAAGTCCTTCCTCCACCTCCTCCTCCCCATTATAAATATAGGAGAAAAAACAAACAAACCAACAACAACCAAACAACCAACTCTTTACATGAATCCTTTCAGCTCAGGTTTTTTGATAAATACTAGTGTTTCTTTATCCTTCACATTTCACTATTCTCCACAAATTCTGAGCAAGAGTTTCTGGCAAAGCTCAGCTCTCAAGTCTTCTCCATGAAACACCATGGGAGAAGTCACTGTGTTGAAGCTGGGCAGAGGAACTCTTCTTCTGCCTGTGGAGAGTGGGCAAGACATGGAGTGAGCATGTGCCCAGGAGACTGCAGCATGGTCTGTCTGTGGATATTCTGTTTTATTTCATTGCAGGCATCACTTCAGTCGTTGTTATAGTGGAAATGGTCCCCATCTAGCTGCCAATGCCAACATCTGAGCCTGAGATCATCACTGTTTGGGTCAGCAGAGCTCTAGTCATCAGACCTGACTGCACCATCACATTGCATGCACAAAACCTGTGACAAAGACGAGCACCAAGGTCCAAACCCCAAACCTTCGCTTCCTCCTTGAGCGCTGCAGCCATGAGTCTGCTCCTTTCTGCTCTTCTTGGCTGCAGACCGAGATGCAACATTGAACTGTCCACCTGAACAGGCCCTTTCTCAGAGGATTTCATACCAAGGTGTGTGAAACTGCATCCAAGTGCTTCCCTCCACATGCCAGCGTTGGCAGAAATGCAGAGGGGAGTCAGACCACGTAAGCATACAGAGAGGGAAGAAGCCCTTTGCTCCTGGCACTGGGGGCTTAACAGAGTTTCTCAGAGTCCAAGTGGATCCAGTCAACAGTTTCAGATCCCCTACTAAGGTTCAGACCAGGCTTGCAGTCCTCACTTCTTCACAGAAGAAGGAAGCAGGGGGATAGTTTTGCTGGATCTCACCTGTATCTAAGTTCTAGGCAGTGAATGAAGAAAACACCTACATTCCTGTGCAGCCAGTGGGGAGGAACAGCTGCTTTTCAAGGCTTCAGAGAAACAACTTTTACTGAAACTGTCAGATAGGGTCTTGAAAAAGCACCCTCTCAGATGGCTGGCTAGCAAATGCCACTGCCCCCACCAGGGCAAAAGCTACCTAAAACACAGTTGCAAGTTTGGTACCTAAGTCAGGCACACCCGCTAATGTTCAACTTTTGTATTTTAACCTCGAGAGAAGCTCTTGTTATGGTGAAATATATGGGGCAGCAGACCATGGCAGCAGAGCTAAAGCCCATAGATCACAGAGTTAAATATTCTACTGTGGGCTGAAAGTGAGAGCACACAGTTTCAGCCCATGTGTTGGTTGAAGTTATAAGCACACGAAAAAAGGGGATTTATAATGAGAATGGCAATTCAACCTCAATTATAGTGCACGACTGTCTGCACACTATAAACTGAAGGTTTAATAATGAGGCAAGAAGGCTGAAGGAGAGAATTTCATTGTGTCTGTTTCACAGCCTGGAATTCTTACTAAATTCATCAGATTACTTGAGTTCTCCTGACAACTGTAGCAGTATAACTAATTTTAAAGGGGTTTATTGTATATTCAGACTGCAACAGAAGATACGGGCAGAGAAAACCCCATAGCAAAAAAGAACTCCAGATTGAGGACTATAATGTATATGAGATTTGAAAGAAGTAAGTGCTAAAAGATGTAGACAGCAGTTTTTCAGGGTCCTTAACCTTGATGAATAAATGAATAAAATCCCTTAAAAAATTGCAGTGTTTCTTTCAAGTGGTTTCCAGCATGTTAATGATCAAGAGAAGCTGAGAAAATTGCTGGGAAAGGAGATGACTTTCCTCAATATGCTTTTACCACAGAGACTATGAGACAGACATGAATTGTAAGCAAATAATACACAAAATATGACAGAGAGAGAGAACAGAGGCTCTTTATCTGCCCATAATGCATTTGCATACAGATGTGTTGACTGCAAGGCTTTGTGAGGCTGCCAAATCAAAGCTTTAATGGAGACTTGGAGCCTTCCAGTTCTTCCATATCCAGGTAGGATATGGAACAGGACTCTCCTGTATTGTGTTTACCTTACTACACCAAAAGAAAGAGAAAAGTACCTAATTTGAAAAGGGGCACAGAGAATACACAGAAGGCTTTATCCACCACCATAAGCATCCCACTCACCATATATGACACCCCTCCAGTTAATAATGAGTGAAAAAAGGGCCTGAATAGCTCACCACTCTTTGGTCTATCACCAAAGTCTCCTAAGCATTGCAGAAAAATTTAAAGACACATCAGTAGAATTCACTACAGAAAAGGGGCACCTCCCCACCTTCTGCCACACAGGAAGGGAATGTCTTGTTGGTGCTCTGGCAAGGCCTTGCCCAAGGAAACTAGAGGAAGGTGTAACTAAGGCAGGGAGCATCAGGCACTGATGGGCAACTTGTCTGCTAAAAAGTACTCCAGATTTAAAAAGCCGTAAAATGGCAAAGGAGAAACGGGTGCTGAAGGCTAAAATTTTGAAGTTATCATCTCTAGCAAGGTTTTCACCCCTCAGTTTTGCTGCCTGAGAGTGCTTGAAGACAATGCTCTTGCCTCTCCCTGTCTTTGAACTCTCCCCAGCATCAACATCACCCACACACCCCTCTTCTCTCCTGGCCCCACCAACCTCCAGGTAATAATGTAGCTGATTAGATCTTTCATCATTTTTATTGTTATCCACCCGCAGATTAATAAAACAGCGCTCCGGCTGTTTCTGGCTGACCACATTCCCTAATTTATCATAAAGGCTTAGCCTGAAACACTTCTGTCTGACATGTGGGGGGAGCTGCAGCCCCTCCCAGCTCAGCACAGCTGCCGTGAGCGCCGTGGTCCGCAGCAATACCCCTGTTCTCACCTCTCAGAGCAGGAGTTAACGCGCCGCAGCCGAGCTGCTAAAGCAAAATTGCCAGAGATTGGTACCAGAGTCACAGAGGTGGAAAAATGGGGAGTTAACTCCAGCTCACTGGAGCACGTTGCTTCATATCTGTGCTGTCTCTTAATATGAGGGAATATGCTCTTAAAGCACTCCAAATTTTCTGTTTAAAGACAGTAATTGCAAGGGTGACTTAACATGGCCTCAGGGCCTATCCTGTAAGAATTGGAAGACTTGATCCTTTAAAAGTCAAGTTGGGGGAATCATGAAACTGGCGTTGGAGTCCCCACACAGGCTCAATTTCTTCTTCTCGTCCCCTCCCCTCCCATCATCTGCCATATCCCTTGCATTCCCCCTTTGACTTCCTCCTTTACTGATTTAAACTGAGAAGAAACACAAAACTCAAATGTCTTGCAGGCCAAAGGAGGATTTGAACCCACAAACACAAAAACAATCCCCCCCTCCCCCCAAAATCACATCGAGCTCTATTAAACTAAAGGCCTCATTCATTTATTTGGAGCACATGACTAGCTAAGCAAAGGTGAATTCTTCTTTGAGTGCCCAGTGTTATCCTGGAAGCAGCTGTGACCTATTCACTGTTCTACAACTCAAAGTAACAAAAAAGAGAAACACTTATGTCGGTAGACACTTCTGTAGGACTTTTCCTGTTTTAAACTGAACAACGAAAAGAATTTTCAAGTTAGCAAAATGGGAAAGAAAACCAAAAAGGTGAAAATTTCTTTACATTAAAGAAAAAAGTGGGAAAATTCTACAGAACTGATACTGTTTTATAAAAAGATTCCATTTAATGAAAAAAAGTCAATTTTCCAAGGAGAAGTTATTTCAGGGGATACATTTCAGTCAGGGCTGTCAGCTGTTACTGGCCTTTCAACCACTGACCAAACCAAAGCAATCTTTGTCTTACTGAGCTGGGGTGTCATTTTGGGAAGAGCTGAGTGTAACAAGCAGTGGGGTGAAGGGGCAATAACAAACTCACACAGATACAAGTCACCATGAGAGAGCAGCCCAAAGGCAGAGTGTGTTTGAAAACAGCTGCCTCCCAGACAAGGAAGCCCTGCCTGGCTCCATGCAGGAACTCAAAGATTTCCAGCACAGTCTTCTACCAGACCTTAACAAAACCTTTATCTGAGAAAAAGCCTCAGACCTCTCAAGGAAATGCAGTGACAGTGAAGTAGACAGGGATGGAGCAGGAAAGAGGTAGTAGATAGGGTATGAACTGCCTCCTCCTCGAAGACACATGTCCAGCTGGCTTACATGGCTCTGTGGTAAAGACAAGGATCCTTATCCCTTGCAATGCAAGGCCATGGAAAACTGGCACAGCTTCTGGTCTCACCAGGAAAAGGTGTGAGCTGAGAACAGGCAGGAAAAGCCCAGGGCTGCTGTTCCCTTCCAATGAAAAACACTTTACCATCCTGATACCCAAAATAGTCTCCTCACTTTCTGCTATTATATGTTTGTTTCTTCTCACTTTCAATTTTCGCTATTCCTTTTCCTCCTCATTTTCAGCTGTGCCACCCCAAAATTTCTGTGAACTGAAGAACCAAGACTGTTTTCCCATGACTCAAGCCTGAGTCCTTTTGTATGTGTTTGGGTGTTCTTGTCTCTCTTTGTTTTATGGGAATCCTGTGCTTACCACGGCCTATGAAGGGCTGAACATGCCCCCTGAACATAAGGGGCAGTTCTACAGACACCCTTCCTCCATACTTTTCTTCACAAAACACACAGGAGCTTAAGAACTTTTGAGATTTCTTTCTCTTCTACCTAAACCTTCTTCAAAGGAGTTAAGAGTTAACATTAGAGGGGCACCAACCAGCTGAATGGCACATCAAGTGCAATTCCACCTTTCAGAAGCCAGACCTTGGTGACACGTATCTCCCCCTCCTCCTTGTGCCTGATAGTTCATGTATGCTGCCTGACCAGCCCCAGACCTGGGTTATCTTACATCCAATGTCAGCCTCACCTCCTTCTCCCTTCCTCCCACCCAAACCTGAGACAGAAAGGAGCAGTTAAAAAGATTATGAGGAGCTGGTGTTTGGAACAGAAGCCTAAGCAACAAGTCCCTCATGAGTAAGTGATGCTTTGCCCAACCAAGTTGAAAGGAAACCCTGGCAAAGTCAGGCTAAAATGGACCAAATGCAGCTTTACTTAGCTTTCCCAGCCCAGGGAGGACATGGGTCTAATTCGCAGCTCCCAGTCCAGCTCTGCAGTGACAGATGCTGCCTGGAACTGAAGGAGAAATGATGATGCAGGGCCGTTCCCTTCGAGATGCCGTTCTGTCACCATGGAGGCAGACAGCATGCTCTCAACAAGTTTATCTGCAAAGTAACATGAAAATTCCTCACAGCAGGAGAGATTTGACAGGACGTGCCTAGCACAGCTTTATAAAAAGGTTTCTTCAAATGCTTCCAAATCCCATGGATCTTTTTCTTGCTTTATCATCCTTTTCAACATCCTTCTTTCTCTCGCTTTTTCTTTTTTTTAACGCCTTCACAAGACACGTTTATCAACATCAAAGCACATTCTCTTACAGCTCAGTTTTTTATTTCTGAGTCCACTCTTGCAAAATCCAAACTACTATTTCTCTCCACACCCAGTGACTTCACCGGAAGCAAAACTTGCCTCTGTGTATGAAATCTTATTCAAATCTTGGCAGTGTTGACATACTAACGCAGGGACTGAGATCCCTTACACAAAGGTGAATTTCTCTGAGACAGGGCATTTGTGTTTGATACTCCTGAAGACTCCATTCTGCCTAAGCTATATCTTGATGGCCACCTTATCTCTGAATTTCTCCTACCTCACATACTGAACCAGAGGTTCACACTGCATTACATTCATAGGCTGAATTCAGGATGTTCAGCCCAGACAAACAAGTGCTTTGCTCTGTGCTGCTGTCACCAGAGAGATGCTGAAGGCTTGGTCCTGCAGCCACCACACTGCACTGCAGGTGGCCAGGGCTCAGGAAACTATCAAGTCCTTTCAGACCAGTTTCCTAGGCACAGCTCAGCCAGCCTACCCACATGACAGGGCAGTGCTGGAGGTGCCTCTGCCTGGTGTTCCCTCCCCATGTAGACCCCAGGCCCCCTCAGGAGACAGATACTTTAGCAATGGGCACCTACACAGCTGATGCAAAGGAAAACTTGGACTGAGAACAGGTCTAAGCCTCTAGCCCCACACCCTCAAACCTTAAAACTTCTCTCCCTGATTTCTTCCATTTTAAGGAAGAGCTCAGCCATGTTCTATCAAGCTCCAGAAACATGAGTGTGTCTGCATGGCCTAGGTAGGAAAGTTTTCAGGGCCCAGACTGGCCTGCAACTCTGTTCCAGAAAGACTGCTTCATGCAGGTCTGCTTTCATTAAAAGCACCAAGGCAAGCCCCACAGGATTTTTAAAATCCAAACCTGGATCACCTGGTAATCCCCTAGCAGAGCCTCACATCTCTTCTCCTCAGCACTGGCACTGCCATGGGCACAGGCTGGGCACAGGGGCAACTTAAGGGTAGCTCTCTCCACCTTTTGGCAAATTTAATTTGGCAACTGGCCATGGGAAGGATGGGAACGGGGTTAAAGGATGTGTAGTCACTCTCCTTAGTGCATAAAGGGCTGTGTGTGTTGGGGTGGAGATGGGAGAAGGTGAAAGGGTAGTTGGAACTGTGAAGTTTGAAGGTGAAAAAAGTCTTTATATCTGGATTAGTGGAGTCCTGGGGCCTTCAAAAATAGTTAAAATTCCCTTTTTTGAGTAATGGAGAAGTAGTTTGCATTGATCTTAAGAATTTGCTTATAGTTTTCCCTGGAGTTCAATGTACTGGGGAGTGCAAAGCTGACACAGCTCAAAAGTTTTATGAACCTCAGGTAACAGCGTGAAAGGAAATTTTAATAAATATTACATTTATTTAAATTTAATTTCTTTCCTTGTTAATAATAAAAGCCAACCTTGGTCTTCTGGGCTTTTCTCATATGCCTGCTTAATACAGCAGCGAAATCGTGGAATTATTTATATTTTAACTTCATTTTCAGTAAATCGTCAATCATTCACCTTTCAAAAGCATTAAATTCAGAGACGAACAGCAGGGGAGAGGGAGACTGAAAAATAAATATTGACTTTCAGGGGTTTGTTTTGGGTTTTTTTAAGCACAGGGTTAGAAATAGAAGCTGTTGTTGGTGATGAGTAAAAGCACAGAAAAAGGAAAAGACATTTGTGCCTATAGATTTCTCCCCACCATAGTCCTGCAACTCTGTTTCTGTTTTGTTTGCAGGAAGTTACAACAGTGCTTATGAGAAGAGGCCCTTGCTGGCTTAAAGATGCACTTGGCCAAAAATTTTGGGTCTGCTTACCATTGGGTAAATGGTCTTCCTTACACAGGACACCCACTGCTAGCCATAGATACTGGTATTGTCAGCAGCAGCAGAGATGCCAAGGAAAACCCAAGAGGCAGGACAGAATTGAGAAACACCAGGATTGCAATACCGTGACACACCACGTGAAGATGCCACAGGTTCTTCCTTTCAGGTTCAGTAGCCCAATCAATGCCTAAAGATAATGACAGCCTCTTGTTACTGGTCTCTCCTGTCCTCTGAGACAGAAGGACTACAGCCAGCTGCCCTTGGGTGCTCTAGGAACCTTCTGTAGGGTTCTTGCTGTTCTGTGAGTGACGGCATCTCTTCAATCCCCAAGTGACATCCACTCTCTGCACCAAACTCCCCTGATATTCCTCCCACTAAACCACCTGAAATCCCAGCCTGTGCAGACTGAGAGGGGCTAAACACAGCCTGGCAGATATGTGGAGAGGAGGCTAAGGCCATACATCATGTGTTGTGCTCATTACTCACTCAGGGAACACTCAGGTCAGAGCCAAAGACCACAGCAAGAGGAGCCCAGCCTTCATTTTGGGCTCCACAGCACCCCAGTGAGCCACCTGATAGACTGGGTTCAACTACAGCCACAGAGCCTTGCCTCAAAGACCTCTGCAGGTGAAATCTCTTCCAAGACCTTTGGCAATTTGCTCCCAGAGACAATGACCAACACAACAAATGCCTGGATCCTGCTCATGTGTATTTGTGTTCAGCTTGTGGGCACTGGTCTGTCTTGTGCCTTTCTTTCTCTTTGAGGTTTAAGAGTCCTCTACAGCAGGTGCACACACACAGCAAGCTGCCACTCGAGCTTGCTGATGAGCTGAACAAATTGCTCTCTTGGAAGCATTCTCTCCAGCCCAGATTTGTGTGGGTTTCTGCTGCCTCTCCAAATTCTTGTTTTTCTTAACAAAGCACGTCCCCAGACTGGAGATGGGTTTCTGTTGTCCAACTCCTTCCAAAGGTAAAATGAGACTTGTCCTTTCACCAGTCTCCTTCAAGCTGACATCAGCTGGTCCCACCACCATATGAGAATACAGGTCCAGACAAAGGACTTCCCTTCTGGAACCTCTTAATCACCTTCAGAGGCGTTGCCTTCCAGAGGCACTCTGCACCCTGGGATTGTCCAGCTGGAAAGCAGCTTGGCAGAGAAGGACCCGGGGGTCCTGGTGAACACCAAGTTGACCATGAGCCATCAATGTGACCGTGTCACAAGCAAGGCCAACAGGCTCCTGGGCAGCCTTAGGCTGATCACTGCCAGCAGATGGAGAGAGGAGATCCTTCTCCTCGACTCAGCACAGGTGAGACAGGCCCGGGGTGTTGTGTCCAGCTCCGTCCCCAATATCAATGAACAGCGTATTGGAACAAGTTCCACAAAGGGCCACAAAAACTACAAATTAATTGGGGCATCTGATGTGCGAGGAAAGACGGAGAGCTGCATTGGCCAGAGTGTTGAAGAGAAGGGGATCTTAAGAGGATCTTATCAATAAGTGTAAATACCTGGTGGGTGCAAGTAAAGAAGACAAATTCAGAATCTTCTCAGTGTTGCCAGGGAAAGGCCAAGATGCACAAACTGAAATACAGGAAATTCCATTTACATGCAAGAAAAAGCTCTTTTTAAGTGTGATCATGCTAAAACACTGCAACAAATTTCTAGAGAGGTTGTAGAGTCTCTATCTTTGAACACATTAAAAAAAACAACCGGATGTGGTCCTGAGCAACCTTCTCTGGCTGTCCCTATTCTGAGCAGAAGGGGTTGGAGCAGATGATCCCCAGAGATGCTTTCCAACCCTTTCAAACTCAGCTGTTCTGTGATGTTGATATTCACCAGTCCATACTTCCACCTGTCCTCCTGGTTCCTCTTCTCTCTCTCGGTTTGATGCTGTGAAAATGTATGTTCTACATGCCTGGACTGCTGATGTTCTTTACACACATCCTCAAGCCATATTAATCACTCCTCCAAACTTTAGGTTATCTGTACAATTTAGCCAGCAGCGTTGTTTTTATGTATTTCCAGACCATTGACGGAAACATTAATTTGCATCTAAGTTATGACTGCCTTCTCAGGAATGCCATAGGAAAGTGCTCATTAAACAGATTTCCTGCTCATAATTTCTGTCCAAGATCTGTCAGCTACCCATTGCTCAATCTATCAAATATCAGCACATAAAAGAAACATGGATTTCCAGTCCATATAGTCTTTATGTCCATTTCTCTCCATTTAACAGCAACAGAGACCTAGGAAATGACTGCAAGAACTGCAACACATCCACACCCCTTCATATTTTCCACGCTTCTGGCAGCTGGATGTTTAAGAGCAGCAATGACAACAAAACTGTTGGGTCCGACAGCCAGCAGTGGACCCGAATTACTCTTTTTTAAATTGCTTGCATGTTAGTTGATCGCTGTGACAATGAATTCCCTAACAGGATTTTATGCCCCAAAAAAAACAACTTCCCCTTTTCTGTTTTAAGCGTTTGTGTGGTATTTTCACTGGATGTTCTCTCCTTTATGCCACATGGCAAGCAGTGAGTCATTTTGCCTTCTTCAGGTAATCTGTAGCACTCAAGATTTCATAGGCTTCCATTCAGGCCACCTTGCTGACGCTCGTCAGCCTCATTGTGTCAGACTTATTTGCAGGGAAAACATTCTATCATTTCAACTCTTTCCTTGGAGCTGGTGCTAGATGTCTGCAGATAGCCAGGCAGGGCTTTGTCCTTTGCTGCCATCACACCACACTGCCTCTGCAGCTCCCAATGGCCTGAAACCAGCCCTGTCTGGGCTGCATCCAGCTGGGACAACACATTTTCTTAGGAAGCATGACATGAACCTCTCTGGTTCACACGGAAACAGAGGCTGGAGCCCTTACAAGCCTCTGCCCTTTGCACAAAAAGCATTCATTTCTCCTGCTGCCCTGCCCAGGCAGGCAGGCAGCAGCTTACCATACAAGCAAGCACACGAAAGGGGAAACAAAAATTAAGCAGTGGTTAAGGGAATAGGGGAAGAAAAAGAGATGACCCCCTGGAGTCTGGGGCTGAGCAGCATGAACAGTCGGAGCCCCTGGAAGCCAGCTCATCCATGTGCACTGCCCTTGCTGCCTCCCTGTTCCCAGGAGGGGGCCTAATAAATTTTACAAAAGAGCAAACAGCTGAAAAATGCTCGTATTTAAAAATATATTGAGAGAATTTGCATGTTGTTCCCTTTTGTGTGGGGATGGCATTTATACACCCGGCATTTCAGCAGCACCGCATCTCAGAGCACTTTACATAGCAATTAATTACACACTGGTAGTGGAGTGACTGTCTACAGGCAAACTCATCAGCCATTATCCACTCAGCAACATCCAGCGTACAGCTGTGAACATTTGCATTAGCAGAAAGTCATCCTGGCTGCCATTAGCAGGGTGCAGGGTGTCAGTGAGGGTGAGAGAGGTCGGCTCACCCCCCACTCCTTCCCAAAAAGCCTTTGACAGCCACCGTCACAGCTTTCACAGCCAAACTTGTGACCCTTCCCTCATTTGACCCCAGGTTTGGACCTGGGAGAAACCATCAGCTTACAGCACACTGCAGTCCAGATCCTGCACTATAATGCCAGCTTCTCCTACAAGATGGGAAACACTCTTGGAAATGAGACTTCTGAGATAGCACATAAAGGTACAATCACCAAATCTGTGAAGTGGATGGCTTTATGGTATGAACTTTGTCCACAGCAGTGACAGCTTCTATCTCATTTCCTCCATGACACCCCTGTGCCCCAGGATTACTTCAGCATTCCCCAGGTCTCTCCATAAACCAGTCTGGAAAGACCCTGAAGATCTGAAAGACCAATGTCTGATAACTGCTGTGGCTTCAATGCTATTTGGAAGTACTTCAAAATGCCAGAGTCTCTCCTGAGTCCCCTTTGCCTGTTTTACCCGCAGCATCGCAAAAGCGTGTGTGGCACCACAACCAGGAGATCAGAGGAAACCTGTGAGCAAAGAAGAAGATTCCTGAAGGTGAGTAGTGCACTCACCTTCAGAGGCGACCTGAGGACAAGAGACCAACCAGCAGTACTCACAGAACCCAGAGATATTCTAGCTAAAGCATTAAAATAAACTCTATACTGTATCTTTGCCACCTGAACAGACAGTTGTGAAAAATGTCCCTGGATGTTAGAACTTGATCTTCTGTGTTGTAAGTTGTTAAAACACTACCTGGCATATTTTTGGCACAACCTAGCTAGGATGCTCCTAAATGATGCCTAGACACAGCCTGGGAATTAGTACAGACTAGTGCCCATTCTCAGTAGGCAATTTGGATGCAATCCCCCTTTTTTGGAGGGCGAGAGAATTCAATAGTACAGATGCAGGATATCCTGTGCCAGCTGGCCTCTGCACAAGAGAGCAGACCTAGCTACAGTTAATTTACAGGTATAGATGCAGCCTCAGAGTCCTGGACAACATCCAGCCGATGATTGCACCCTCCTCCTTCCAATTTCACCAGCCTGAATTGCAAAAGAAAGCCACAATGCTTCTAATCTTTAATTGCTTCTGTGGACCACTGAAATGGTTCTGTCTTTTGATCCTGGATAAGGTGATCATTGAATTTCTGAAAGTTAGAGTGTATGAAGTCTTTGGAGCTCCTTTGAAGGGACACATGAGACATGACTGCAGCATAAACCACTAGGGTCTCTTCTTTCTATCTTGCTTGTGTTTCATGTGGGCAAAGATATTCAAAACAATTATTAACTTTGTGAGGCTGCCGTGTCTTTCTTGCTGAGCCCACTAAGCCAGCTCTAGTCACCAGGAGACCAGAGAGAGCAAACAACCAGAATCATTATTGCCCTGTGGCAGGCAACAAATGTCAGCCAAGAAGGAGACATAAGAACCACCTACAAACCTGTGTAGCACAGACCTCTTCCAGTTTGTGCTTTATAAGGACACAAATTGGGTGGATGAGGAAGATCTAATGGACTTGGGAGGACAAATACAGTTTTACAAAAGACAACTTTGGTGCACAAACCCAGCTCTCCAGCTTGAAGTTTTCCTCTCATTAAAGCTGAATAAACCAGGATTCTGGCAGGATGGGACCATTGCCTGAAGGCAGAACAGGTCTCTATGCTCAACCTGCCTACCCACTCCACAGCCTGAACTTGCTATCCAGGGTTGCAGAACCTGTGGCACTAGAGGTGAGCAGACATGGTCTCTTCCCAGACTCTTCTGTGAAGAAGAGAAGGGAACCAATGTTTCAGTGTCTGAGAGGGGGGAAATCCTTCCAAGTAGCTGGTTTATAGTAAAACCACAAAATCTTTGGAAACACAATAAAACAATCTCTGTGATGTTTCCTTTATCTTGTTTTTGCTGTTAGATTTCTAACATTCCCTTGTGGTATGGACAGACATATTTTAATGAACTTCTGGGAGTTGGGGTACCTATCCCACTCTTTGAAGTAGGCTGGATCCCATTATGAGGCTGTCTTCTATCAAACTTATCGGCCTTTTATCAATCACTTGTTTCCTGTGATATTTCCCAATTTCTTTCCCAAACTTCTTTCAAAACCCTGGCAACCCACAGAAACTGCCTCCTGGCTTTTGAGGTTTCACTGGTGTGTCACTATTCAGGGACTTCAATACAGGCAGCGAAACAATTCAGGAAATTGAGAAGGATATTCCTGAGGAGACAAGAAATGGGAACAGTAAAGGCCACAGCTCGCTCTGTGCTCAGATGTCCCTGAATACCTCCCCTGAGCCAGCATCCAGCATACTTGGCTTGGGGACCTCACTTCTATCGGGCTCCTGGAAGCCTCTGTAGCCAAAGCAGCTTTTTTCATGTTAGCCCTGTAGGGACTTTGATTAGTGTTATGCACTTTTTCTCCATCCCAGGCTGTAGGGAAGCATGCCTGATCCCCTGGCCCTTCCCTGCTGCTGCTATCCCTCTCCACAGCTGTCTCCCAGACAGGGGAGCAGAGCAGAAACTGCTTTTCCTGTGATGCACAGCCACAACCTGGGAAGCAGAGCTGCAAACCACCGGGCAATTACACAGATTCCACTAGAGACCATTTCAGAGAAGACACTGAGCTTCATAATGCTGATTTACATAGTGGTGCAGCTTCCCCTGAGCGTGGGAATTGCCGGGTGGCGTTCCCTGGCCTGCACAATGCCAGAGGTCAGGCTGCTGATCAGAGCGGTCCCATCTGGCCTGAAAATCTATAAATTCAGATCTGGATGAAATTGGGCAATTTTGGATTTGGATAAGCATTCATGAATTTAAATGAATAAATAATAATATAATAATAAATCATTCATCTCGCTGTCTAGTGTGTGAGTCCCCTCGAAGACCTGCAGTTCAGAAACAGACAAAGTTTGACTACCTCTGCAATCAGAGCAAATGAATTTCAAATGAGGGGGAGGGAGGGGTAAAAAGCAGGAGAAAGGAAATGTTGGGGGGGGACCATTTATTCAAAGTGACTTCCCCCTCCCTGCAGGCCATGCAAGGACTGGATGCTAACAAACTCACTAATGTGGGATGCTGACCCACTGCTGGCTAAGGGTAGTGGCACTGGTGAGAGCTTCCATCTCACAATACCTGCACTCAAGACAAGCAAGATCCATAAATCCAGTGAGTTCCAGATCTGCTATGTTAATATAAAGCTTGCACTCCTCACAGTTGCCTCACTGGGCTAGGTTCAAGACTCCCTGATTCAATCCCAGGCAACCATGCCGGGCAGGCACATGTCTTTTTGGTTGTATTATGGAAAAGAGCTTTGGGCTAGAGCGAAGTTGTGCTCTGCTCAGAGTCAGGCTCTCTCCCATAAGAGGTAAATCTATGGGCAGTCACCGTGGTGGAGAGGAGACAACAGGCTGGGCTGCACTTCTAATGGGCGATCTCCACTCCTATCTCTCACCCAGAGCTGTGTCCTCATTAATCGTACTGAAGGGTCCACTTGTTTTGGAAAAAATTCCTAGCACTGTTCTATCCTTCTTTTTCTAACCCTTCCAACTGTTATATCCCCTTGAACCACCCCCAAACCAATTCTGTCCTGGCTTTCCCTGGTGAGTTTCTGCCCTCCCAAAACCTTTGTGTTTAATTTCCTCTCTAAACCAGCTCTTGCAGCTTACCCCAGTTCAGCCTCCTTCACTCATTTCATTAACATGCTGTTTACTTCTGCTTGTAGATCATTAGCAGCAATATTAAACAACTGGCAGCCTGCCCAGGAGGCTGTGATCTCCAGGGTTGATGACTTGTTTTATTTTCCCTCCCTGAGAGAGCAGCAAAATCATCAGAGTTGGGTGGACATGGAAAGACCCAGGCCAGGAGCAGAGATAAGAGAGGCGTCTTTCTTGCCTTTCCTAGTAAATCTCCCACTCTGCTTTGCCTTTAAGTTCCTCACACATGTAGGTCTTTCTCTAATGGCCATGCTTCTGATACCTTTATTTGGACCATTTTCTTGAAATAAGCCTTTGCCACCACTCACTCCTCTTAAAATCGCCTGCTTTGAAGTCAATGAGTCCACATCTGGGACTGAATTTTAGGTCTATCTCCTTTCAGGCCCTTTGTATCACAAATTCCTTCTGTTTTTCTACTGAAAGATAAGCCAACAAAGTTATTGACTAATTTCAGTGTGTCATCTTACCTGCTCTGGCACAGGGGTTTAACTCCTTACAGGAGAACTCATCTCATGATTCAGACTCTTGAGGTTCTCATATGCTTCTGTCAGAAAATGCCTCTAAGGAACTTCGCAAGGAAAAGTTTGTGGGAAAAGTTTACATTCAACTCAGGAACTCAGAAAATCTTCTCAGTAACCCAGACCAAGTATGAAATGAACCCAAGGCAATCTATGAAGCCAGGAGGAAGCTCAGACCAGGGTGAAGGTGCTTTGGTGCCTTGCAACAACTATTCTGTAGTGAACAGAACAGAGAACTGGCTGCATATTTTCATTAAATATTCATCCATTTGCTTTTTAATATGATGATTTTTTTTTTTCTTTTTCTGCCAGGGAAAGCTGAAGGCAAGAAAAGGTGGAAGGGAATTGGCACATTCAAAATCTTCCAATATCTGGAAAAAGTGTCAACAGAAATGTCACTTTAATGTTCTAATTGAGATAATTTTGACTGATCTCTGTTCATATTCGCAGTGACTCCACACTGACCCCTTGGGCTGTTGGCCATTTCCTCCTTGGACAGATAGAGACTGTTGTGTCCAGACAGGACTTGCAGGGAGCTGCTGTTAGCACTGTAAAAATTTCCAGTGCTAGTAGGGGTATCTTCAGAACACACTCCTTCTTTTTTTCCAGATCAGGCTGTTGCCAGCCAACATCACAAAAGCCTGGAAAATTACCTCTAGATTGCTCACTCAAGGCACACTTACACCAGTTTGTTCCTGTTCTAGCACTACCACAAAGCATGTTCCTCCACTCTGCCCACAGGGGTGTCTTTGGGGAATCACTGGGTACCCTCTTGGCCCCCAGTTAGTTGGGTTAAGGAAACCAAACCTTTTAGACTCTCTCTACCTGAAGTGACATGACTCCTCTTCTAACCCATGGTTGGCAGATCCTGGTAAAACCATCATGACACCATGAATTTGAGTAAAAAGCCTCCTTTCTGTTAAAGTAGCTCCCTCCCCCTGATGTGCTGCTATTTTAGACAGACTTGAGAGTGTTTTTCACTCAATGCCTTCCATCAAAGGCCACTCGTGTGGGGCACAGACCTTCCTGTAGTGTTTCAGTCATTCTTCACGGTTTCCCTCTTTCTCCACCTTGCTGCTGCTCTTCCCCACACCTTCCTGGCCAAAGGCATCACACACAGTTCCAGAGGTATCCTGCTGTTCCCATCACTCCATGGACATGGACTGCTGTGTCCCCACTCTCAGGAGTGTGCAGCAGAGCTGTGTGACAGACAGGAGTTGCATTTGCTCTTCACCCCCAGGCACCTAGTGTCCTCACGTGGCCTTTTATCTCTGCTTCCCTGCCCACTTGTATGCACATTATTCCCAAGCCAAACATCAAGCTATAATTCCCTGCTTGTCTTTCCAGCCTCCCCAAATCTTTCTGTTTTACTTCCACCGTCCAAACCAGCCCCTCTAGCTCCTCCCAGTTTAGCTTCACCCACACATTTCATTAACATGTTGTTTATTCCCACTTCTAGATGATTAGCGAAGACATTAAATGACTGGCAGCCTGCCCAGAGAGGCCATTACCTTTGGGGTTGATGACTTGTTTTATGCACCTCTCAGAGTGGCGAGAGCAGCAGAGCCGGGCAGGTCTGGAAGGTCCTGAGCAGCACAGGGAAGATCCAGAGGAAGCTCCACATCTCCACATTTTCAGCTCATTGGGAATCTCTGCTTGCCCCCCACCACCATGGGGAGTCACCGTGGGACAGCACCAAGCAGGGGACTTTCAAGAGGGGAGCAAGAGGACATGAAGAAGAAAGCTGGTAGGGAACATGACTCTTTGTCAGGGATTTTTCTGCTCTGCAAAACTGGGACAAAAGAAGGGTGGCAACTAAACAAAAGCATGCAGGACACGCTCTGGCAATGCCACACGGCGACCTTACCACCTGTAAGGGGTGGGGGACAACGTGACAGCGTGATGTTTGTGAACTCATTAAAACTTTACATTTCAGAGTGTGTTTTAATTCTGACTGAGGTGAAAATGGTTCTCTTGAGAAAACACCCACTGAGCACCGGTGTCTAGGAGGTCTCGGTGGGGAACTGGATGAAATCCCTTTGCAGACCCCTCTCTCAGCCTTCAGGAGCTCAAGTTTCAGCAGGGACAAAAGCTGTTACATGCACACTGTGGAGGGGATGGTTTTACCAGGCACCTGGGGAGTGCCCGGACAACTGTGGAAGCAGACACCTTGACACCTGACAAGCTGCAGCCCCAGATCTCTGCTTCCACTTCCCCAGTGGAAAAAGCACTTTTCTTTGGTAAAGATCTCCTTGCCAGCTCAGTGCCCACCACCAAAAAACCTCAAAAAGGCCATTTACACAAGGGCAACATGTTTCCTGGTGGTCACTTCTCCAGATTCAGTGGTCTGTGGAGACTCTGAGCCTGCCAGATTAGTCTGGACAGTCACTGGAATGCCTCAGAGCAATGATTTTGCTAAGCAGCTCTGAGTGCAAGAGTGGTTCCAGACCAGAGCCCTTCCCCACATGAGTAGTCACATTTTCACCTGCTAGGATGCTTTCAGTGCAAGGAAGATGCTGGTCACCCTGACAGAAAAGCACTCTCTTTTGGGTCTTTTAGAAATACAGATCTTACCTGCCTTTTACACTCTTTAAAGAACAAGATGCAAAGCAATCTCTTCCCCAATGAATAAAATCACTGAATTGAGAAAGAAAATGTACCAGGTGGCTCCCACTCTTTCCCGCCTTTAAAGAAAAAAAAAAAAGAAGAAGAAGAAGAAAAGAAAGTAAGAAAAAAGGCTTTGAGCCGTTCTTCAAAGGCTGTCTGATTTGCTTTGAATAATATAAAATGATGATGGAGGGAAAAAAGAGAATATTAAACTCAAGGCTGTAAAAGCTCTGTGCTCAGACTGAGCCACTGAAAAAGATCCACATAGACTTTTCATGAAATAACCACAATGATCTCTCCTTGTCTCTGTAACTGCTGGGGGATCAGCGCGATGCAAACCTGGGCCCAAACATGGCCTCGGTAACAAAAGCTGGGCTGTTTCTTCCCTGGAGATGTTTCCCCCGTTGATACATCCAAATGCCCCATATCTCACTGTGGGTTTCTCCTCCAGACTCCCCTGTGTGCCCCTGTCCTGGGCCAGAGCCCCCAGAGAAGCATGTCAGGGAAGGGGGACAGAAGGGACACACAGAAAGAGAGGGGAAAATGAATGGAAAAGTATTTTCTTCTGAGCTCCCCTGAGAAAATTAGTGTGAAGCTGGAAGGAGCTGATTGCTGTCAAGGCCTGCCAGAGCCCAGATAGCCAGCTGCAGTCCCCAGGCACAAATGTGATAATAGCCAACAAGCTAAAATCATTAACAGTAACGATTGCCTCTGGAAAGACCCCAACGCCTAGGAGGAAAAACCAGTGACAGGAGAGGGAGAAAAAAAATTAAAAGAGAGAAATTGTAATTTCCTCTTAGCATTTCTGCACTCTGTTTTCCATAACCCTCTGATCCCAATAAAGACTGCCTCACCTAGTTATGGTTCAGTCTGGCTTTCCCCAGCTGGACTCCAATGATCAGCTCTTCTCCCTCTATTTGAGGGTGGAAGAACAGAGGGAATGAGGGTGAGGGAGGAGAGGCAAATACTTGGTGAAAATAGCCCTCACCTTTGGCTGGATGGATGCCTCTTATTGATGTTAACTCCTACAGAAAAAGGATCTTTGTAGCTTTGGCTGGATGAGCCAAGCCCATGTGATGAACGTCTGGGGTGTCCCCACAGCCCATGACAAATGACACAGAAGGAGGGAAAAAATACATTTCTCAAGCAGATCTCTGAAGTGCCAGAGACAAAAGGATTACTGGAGTGGGCTGTTCTGGGACCAGTCTGGATCAACTTCTTCAACAACAACTTGTAGAGAGGATGAGAATTTGCAAATGATGCCAGAATTAGGAGACTACTCTGAGCTATGCTCAGAGACAAGACAAGTTTGGGATGGATATAAGAAAAAGATTCTTCCCCATGAAGACAGTCAAGCATTGGCAAAGCTGCCCAGACAGCTTATCCATCCCAGAGCCTATGGCATGCCCATCCCTAAAGGTTTACAAGAATTATCAGGACAAAGCCCTGAGCAACCTGGTCCCATCTCACAGCTGGCCCTGCCTTTAGGAGGGTGCACCAGAGACCTCCTGAGGTCTGTGCCAGCCTGAATCATCCTGTGATCCAAATCAGACACCAATGCCTCTGCTGTCTGGTCATGCAGCCAGCTTCACCACCCTCACTCAGTCAGCACATCTCTGTCTACTCTAGCATCCTGATACTCCCGGGAATTGCTCTCCAAGGAATTTTCTGTGACAACTAGAATTGGAAAGCTGGCCATAATGAGTCTGTGTCCTCTGTGTCAAAAGGAAACATTTTCAGCTAAGCCCCTTGACTGCAAGGCCCCTTAAATCTTTAGCAATTCACATCCCAATCTGCAAACCTGAGAAAATTTCTTCTTGCTTCCAACTCCTTGCTCTGTCCAGGCTTTCTGGTTTTCTAACCTCACCTCAAAGCAAACTCCATGTCAGTACCCTTTGGTTAATCAACTGCTTCTACAAGGAAGGAAAATAACATCAGCTTCTAACAGTAAAAACAACAGATTTTGGCTCCAGTTATATTTGTGAGAACATTGGATTCATGAGTAGGACTTCATGCTTCATCTTGGTACAGCCCCATGTACCAAGCAGGTGTATCCCATTCAGGGGTAGGTGATGGGAAGTGGGAAAATTATGAATTTGCCCCTAAAGTATATGGCCCAGAGCACACCCTGTCCAGGACAGTGCTAATATTAGAGGGAGAGGAGTACATTCACCCTAAAAATCCCCAGTATAATGCAAGGCTACGTTTACCATGTTCTCTTTGGACTCATTTGCCTTTTTGCAAACAATTCTCTGCAGAGCCGTGGCTGACATTCAGGAAAGAGCAACGAAGTGGAGCACCAGAAGCTTTTTGCACCAGCCAGTGAGCCCATTGCTAAGCTGCTTTGTGCAGAAGTTGTAGAAATCACATCCCATGCTGACGCTCACCTTCTTGGGGAGCTGGCGGGGAGGACCACATTCCTTTCCAAAGATTGTCAGGGCTCAGAGAAGCATTTAGCAAAGCCACACTGAACCTGTTCAGATGCAGCTGGAGTTTGTAAAATAGGGAATTCTTCTTCCAAAATTAATTCCTGGCTTTGGATTTCTCTGATGTAAAGAGTTTAATTTTCCAGCTCAGAAAACTCTGTGCTGTTCCTTTAGTGAAGGGATAGGAAGGTCCCCAGCCTCCCTGCCCTGACCAGCAAAAACACAAATCCTCAGGCTGTTCCTGGGAAGTTTCCTCCTGTACCTCTTCTTATGCACAGGATATCCTCACATGCCCTTCAGTCCCAGGCTCAGTGTTGTGGTGGGAGAACACTGCACCAGCTCAACACCACTGACCCAGGGGAGGCTGTGTGAGAGCAGGCAGTGACCCGTGGGATTTGTTCAGGCTCCCCCAGGACCTGCTCAAGGACCTTTAGCAAATCACTGTGGATAGCCAGCGCATCACGCTGTCCTTAGCACCCCCAGCCCCCCAAAGAACTTGCCAGTGCCGCACTCCCCACTCAGGGATTTCACTCAGGGAGAGCCTGCCAGACCCCACCTGCACAGCTCCCCAGTGGCCTTGGCATGTCCCACCTTGGCTGCCCAAGCTCTCCAAAGGACCACAAAGGCTGGCCCAGACCTCTTCCTGGCTTTTTACTTTCTAGGGGGTACTTAGGCAGTTCTTCTGTACATCTGGTGTCTTACACTGCCTGATGGGTTATTGATCAGGAGATGTGCAAGTGGGTTTTGGCGTGGCATGGTGGGAATCTGCCCTTTCCCAGCTGGACTTACACGGAGGCCCACTGGAACATTCAAGTCATGGGTAGATCTTGAGCCCCGAGCCACAGGATGTTCCTCAGACACCCCACTCAAGAATTTAACAGTTTTACTTGGACATTGGGAAAATTCCATATGAATACACACTGGCACAAAGCTGAAGGGACAATTTCATGAGCTTCCCCTACTCTCACTACACTCTGGACACCTCTGCTGCAGGAAACTGAGTTGGCCAGTTCTCTTCTTAAAAAGAAGTGCCCACGGGTACTTAAAGAGTGTCTCCAAGACACACTGAGAGTAAATCATGTGTCAGATCCCCAGCTGGAAGAAATCAGAAAGGAGGGAAAGAAAAAGATAAAAGTAAACAGAAAACTTCTTACACCCTGAAATGGGAACTAAAAGGTGAAGAAATCCCATGTGAAGGACTCCACTCAGAAATCCTGGCTGAGTTTCAGACATCAGGCTTCACAGCCAAGTAACTGATGGCAGAGATAAGAAAAGGAAACTGTCAGAAGTGTACAAAGTACACACATCACCTTGGTATCTAATTAGCTAAAGGAGTCTGAGTCTTTACTCAAAAGTAAAATTTTTCCAAATGTACACCAAAGCTGATTAAACTTTAACCCCTCCCTTCCCCATAAATTAACAGAGACCCCAGTCAAAGTGATGTGGTACAAAACTTGGTGAAACAAAAGTTTTGGAGCTCTTATCTCCAGTTTACCTTCTCTACTGAGATTTCCCATCCTTGATTAATGNTTGCTAAACTTCTGAAAGCTCTATGGTGTCACTGGACTCTGAACAGACCAAGACTGATTGTCTCTTTTCAAAGATCACCCTGCACCTTACACACCTTCTGTCTCCTCACAAAACACCTAGGAATATTCCCGGTGTGATCACTGAGAATCACACTAGGAGCCAGTCTTAATATCGCAGGGTTTCTCTACACTAGGTCATTTAGTCTGAATTAAATATATGGAAAAAGGACTGGTCACACCACACCAGCAGCTCCTCAGGCACGCTCATTTGATGTCAAAGAGGTCTCTCATCTCTTTTGGTTAATTGAAGGGGTCTTACTTCAATTCATCTTAGTTCTGAGTGTTGAAACAGAGTCCTGATTCAGTTTAATTAATCCCCTTTAAAAATGAATTTGAGTTAATTCTCCCACAGGTCTCAAAGCAGAGAGATGCCCAGAAATCACTTCGTGGCTTAATGTTTAGAATGAGATGGAACTCTTTCAGGGTGAACTACTAAAACCCACCTGAAGATTTCATTTTCCTTATTACTGGAGATTGGAGGAAATGTTTTAACTCAGAAAGCAATTATGGGCAGTGCTGCCATGCCCATGTTTTGATCATAAGTTTGATGAAGTGGAAAGGTCACAGCTCTTGAAGTCAAGTACTAGGATGATATTCCCATGTGCCATATAAGTTTATAACTGAAAAAACATTGATTAAAGGCTTAGAAGTGTAATAATAAAAGCAAAAACAAGACCTCAAATGCATTAGTATTTTTCCAAATCACGCATTTTTTTTCATTCTTGTGGTTGGCAGTGTAACATCCAACAGCATCTGCAAAACACTAAGTACTATTTGAACAGACCAAATGCTTAGGAAGGGAGCCAGGAAAATGTTCATAGCAAAATTTACCAGCCCTTAAATTTAATTACAAATCCAGAACTAAAACTGTGTTCAATGAAAATTTCACTGTGGTGAGTGCAGTAGAGATGGGCCTGAGCCAAGAGGCAGCAAAGAAGCAAATCCAGACCTCAGGAGCCTGGACATTGTTCTGAACTTCACAACTGTGGAACAGGGATGAAAGACCTGGACCTGAGCACCACTCAGCTGGGAGAATTCAAAATCTCTGTCAATCACCATGGGTAGCCAAAGAGCATTTTCAGAGCCAGGGGATGCAGGCACCCTGCCTGCACCACTTCCCTCCCAGGGGTGCCACCTCCAGCTCCAACGGGGACTGCCAGGGACTCTGCAAATTTGAAATTCAGCAGTGCCACATGCATGGAGTGAGCAGACAAGTGAGATCTGGCACATACCAACAAAACCACACTAACAAACTTCTTTGAAGCTGTCCTGGTCAAGAAAAAATCTGGCTTTTCCTGGCTCTTTCTTTTTCCATCTCTCCAATATTTACCCACCTTCCACTCAGTGGTCAAATACAAAAGGTTTTCAGTGACTTTGAGGAGATTGGGGTTTTTTTATTTCTCCCCTCATCAGATCTCATAGAAGTTTGACTGCCCTGTGTCTCTGTCCATGGAAATTGAAAGAAGAAAATGAAAAAGCAGAGGCTGGCCCCTCTGCCCATGGCAGCTGATGGGCCTCAGCTGTGGATAGCACCAGGCAGTGGTCACGTGCAGCCCTGTGGTGCAGAAATTCTGCCTTTCACGATAGATGCTCTTGTAGCTCTGCAACACTGTCTACACTTATTAAGTGAAATCACTGCCTGTTTTCTGCAGCATTAAAAGTGAGCTGGAGTACAATATATTTATTGATTGCTACTAAACACGCCCTGGGCCTCCCTCCAGCTTCCTCTCTCCGGTTTATTCAAGCAGAGCTCAAAGCACAGACACACACCTGCAGCCCCAGGAGTGACGAGCTGGTGATGGGACCTCTGGGCAGGCAGGGCACAGCTACCAGAACTGGCAGGAGGAGGAAATGGGTGTTGGACTCCTGGGATTAAAAGGAGAAGCACAAACGAGGAGGAGGCTGATGGAGGCATCTCCACAGCTTTGCCTGGCCTGGGTGTCAGGAGGAGCAAGAGTCCTGCAGCAGGAGCAGATGCCAGAAAGGACACTCCAGCCCTGCACAGGACACAGCAGAGAAGCCCAGGCTCGGGCACAGCCCATAAGGCAGTGAATCCCACTCCTTGACACCCTGGGGACCCACGGCACAGAAATGAGCCCCTGGATTTATCCCCCTTTTCCAATTAGCCTCATTTCCCCTCCTCCTCTCCTTCCGCCCTGCTGGAATCAATCCTTGTCCTGGCATTTTAAAGGGCAATGTGCACGTTTTATGGCTGTCCCCTATAAAACCATTCTACATGATAACACATCCAGCCCTTTATTAGGGACGTTTGGCAAGTTTATTAGCCAGACATTTTTCTGCGCTGACAGATGAGGTCCTGCCATCACTTCTCCGAGCACGAGAGGCCCTTTCCCATCCCCTCCTCCCCTTTCCCAAGCTGTCCAACCCCGTGATGCCAGCAGCCATCCTCAGTGCACCACCAGCCCCCTCCCTGGGCAGCTGAAGTCCTCAGTGTCCTACACCTCACCTGCAGCCAGGTGAGGAGCAGCAGCAGGAACACCCCTTCCCCCAGGAACTAGCAGCATTTAGTTACCCTCTGCTACAGTCACGCCCACCAAAGACCCATTAACCCTTCATAGCCAGGGAAATGCTCTTGGCCACGTGCACAGGCATCCAGAGGGGCAGACTTCCACATCATGGTAGGTGAGCTCCTCAAGTCTCTACAGCAAGTCTGTGCCTTGAGAAGCTAGAAGGTTTTTGGGTATATGGGGGAGTAACTGCTCTCATCAGACACTAGGAAACCAATTGGCCTTTGTTGTTTGGGCACTGTGATGCTTTGCCCCAGTCAACCCCAATCCCAAGGTCACCACAAACATGAGACCTCCTTTCTGCAGCACTCTATGATGAGATGAAGCTGGGACACAAGCTCAGCAGATGTTACATGGGGCACAGGGGCTCTGCTTCCCAAAAAAGCCAGAACTGTGCTGCCAAAGTGCATCTGTCTCAGCCCTCAGATGCTGGTGCCACCGAGGCTGTGTCTGTGCCAGCTCCTCCTCCCTGTGAAGCTGGGAGGACTTGATGTAAAGCCAGCTGCAAGTTTTATTGTCCTGTGCTCACAGCTGTCCATGTGTGCAACAGTGAGCGAAAGGGTCAGCAGGGGTTTAATGGGGGGTCAGGGATTAAGAACAGAGACTGGAATTTATCTCAGTGCTTGCCTGGTGCCTCCTCGCCACACTCCAGGGCCACTGGACACTGCTGCGGGGTCTGCTTCCCACACACCAGCACAGCCAGAGGGAAAGAGTCCCTGGTAAAAGGGAGCAAGCAAACCTCTGGCTCAGGTCGCATCCCAGTCAGGCGGCTGTTGGGCAGTCACCCTCCCAGGTCAAGGCACCTGGTCCTTGTCACCTTTCAGGTGCTTTGATGGCACTCTGCACATTAAAATGGGAAGCAAATACAAGGCCATGTTGTGATTCCCACCCTGCAGGGAGCCTCCCACCCAGCTGTGATTTCACTCACTGATCTTGACCGGTTGCTGCTGTTTAACCCCAGGCAGGGTCACTGGGAGCAGTGTCAGGCTCCCTGCACCTTCCAGCCCCCCTGCCCCGTGTTGGTTCACATGTCACATTCCCAGGCTGTGTTATTCTTAAGTGCTGTAAATCTCTCACTATTATTCTCCCACTTGATATAGTGAGCTGTGTCATTTTGAAAGGAAATACATAACAGTATATTAAAGAAATCATGGATCTCCTCATTCATGTTTAAAACAAATTTATTACAATGTAAGAAACCCTGAATAGCATGAATTTATTATAATGATTTAAGGCTCCTGGCACTTGAGTTAAAAATGTCTCTCAATAAATAACTTTCCCTTGAAAACACAGCAAATTAATATAGTTTACCATTTCCAAAGTTATATAAATCCAAGAGGCTTAAATCAACAGTACACTGGATAAGATTACTGTTGCTGAGCCACAGAAGGGTATCACAGCTCAGAGGGAAGGAAAAATTGGTGAAAAATGAAATTTTTTTTTTCTTTTTTTTGGTCACCTTTCTCTCCTTTCCACCACCCTAGGCTATGTCTGCTCTGTGAAAGTCAGACTAATGTGAAACGGATGACAGCAGCTGTGGCCTTTGCACACAGGTATCATTAAAACAGAGCGGCTCCTCTGCCACCAGACTCAACAAGCAGCGCTCTGATATTTCCCCAAAGTGCCTCCAACACACACAGCCCCGTTGCTTTCCATAGCAGTGTTTTAATTTGACTGCAGCCCAGGAGCTGAGATGTCTCCAGCTTGGCTGTCTGCAATCCTGCTGCAGTCTCCCAAGTCTAGAGCAAACACGGGGCTCTGAAATAAACTGCCTGGACACTGATCCTGGCCCCAGTGCAGGAACACACATGGATGAACTAGGCAGGGAAGCAAAACCCCACACGTGGCTGTAGACATCAGTGAGACTGGCAGGTTTTTGCCTGGCCCGGAATTTGCTCCAAGAGCAGTCTGTGGAGCTCCAAGAGCAGCTGTTGGGGACAACAGCCTGTGCACATCTGTGTGTCCTGGGGAGCAGTGGTTTTGCTCAGCTGCATGCACAGCTGGGTGCCACAGAGAAAATTTCTCACATCTTCTTCCTCTCCACGGACCTTCCTTCTCCACAGGCCACCCTCCAGGCAGCAGGAAGAGCTTGGAATCATCAGCTGAACAACCAGGCAGCCCCTCCCAGACAGCCCTTCCCTCAGCCAGGTTTTCTATGACTTTTTACTTTATGAAGGCTTAATTTTTTTTCCTCTTTACTGTCAGCATGTCAATTTTTTTCCACAACATGGGTGATGACTACTTTTTTAAACAAAGTACAGCACCAGTGACATCCTGACAGTGCCAATACAGCCAGAGTACACCCACCTGAGCTTTTCAACACAGGAAGTTAGGGCTGTTAAGAGTCAGATTGACAGCCTCGGTAAATTCAAGTCCTCTGTTCAGCAGACGACAAGGAGTTATTAGAAGCAGACAAGGCTTTCAGGTCATCCAGTCCATCTCCCACACCACCTTTTAATTGTCTCTCTCACCCATGCTATAAATATCTGACTCTTCTCATCTTGTTTCCTCATTATGTCAATTATAGCAGTCCCTGATCATTTTTATTACTCCTCATTGAGATCTCTCCAATCTGCCAGTAAGCTCTCTGGTAATGAGATCCCTGTGCTAAAGGCACAAGTGCAAATAGAGGGGCACCAGCTCCACTGACAAGGAGCCATTTCCTCTGCAATTCAGAAATGTCATTGCCTCCCCACCTGCAGCTCTAAAGTCTTCTCGTCTGTTTTTGTTGCTGTCACCACCTTGTGCTTTGTTCACTCTTTTCCTAGAGTTTGTGATGTCCGGGTCCCCCCATTCCATCAAGAATGTGTCTGGCAGATTGTTATCAAGGTGTCTGAATTCACAGGTACTGAACCCACAGGTTCATGCTCCATCCCAAACTACTGGGTCCTGCAATCTTTTTCTTTCCTGCTTGGTATTTCTACATCATGTTATTCTTTCCTCCTCAACTCTTCTAAATTTAGCAGGGTCTCCTGGTTTCACTTCTTACAGAATTTTTGTTTCAAGAAACAGAACCATGATCTGAAATGCAACCAGACCTGATACTCAGCCCAATACCACCCCCCTCCAAACAAACAAAGAAACAAAAAACAAACAAACAAACAAAACAAAACAAAAAAAAAACACCACCCAAAAAACCCCCCACAAGCTTCTGAAAGTGGCAAAAAGGAGAGGCTGTGCAGAAATGAGGCCACACTGCCACAATTTCACATCAGTAGCACTGGAACTCAGTGTCCTGCTCTAATGCAACCCTTTCAAGATGCCTAAATGCTAGAGAAAGTTCAGAAACAGGCCCTCCAAATCTTCCAGGGACTGGAAAAGACATTAGGACACAAGGCATAAAGGATGCCATCTCAACAAAGAGAAGGCTTGACCAGGAGTTTATCACTGCCTTTGGGGTACTCAGTCTGGCAACACGGCAACTTTATAATCCTGCTTCTAGAGGCACAACAAAGTCCAGCAGCTGGAAATTCAGGTAGATAACGTCACCCTCAAAATAAAGCAGTTTTGTAGCAGCAAGAATAATTGTGTGCTGGAAGATTTTGAAAAGGCACTTTGAAATTTTCAATGCAACTTCCTTGCAATCATCTCTAATTCAAGAATGAACTAATTTTCTGTCTGTGAATTCATCTTGGCCTTTCCTTCATTATCAGGTGTAGCAGAGGAGAGGAGTTCCCACTCTGTTCTTAATGCTCACTATACTCAACACTTAGTGTTTGGTCAGGTGCATTAATCAAACCCATGCTTCAAGGTTTTAATGTAGTTGCCAGTAAGCAACCAGGAAATATACCTTTTTCCAGCTTTTCACTTTCCTCTTGTCTGTAGACAGGAGATCAAAAAGAATGAACTCACACTGGCTACTGAATGCTCTGAGTGAAAATTATTTTGTTTTACATACTCAGGACGAATCCTGAATCAAGGAAGCTACGGTGTCACTGCAGCTCATGGATTAGTTCATCTGCTGGGACCACCTGGGTGTCTCTCACCTCACATACGTAAGGACCTCAACTATTATTGACATCTGAGTTTCTCCAATTTAGCTCCCTCAATGCCTGAAATGACCCCTTCAAGCCTCAAAACACATGAAGCCTCAGAGCTTCAGCTTCTGTTCGATAGGAATGTCTGGCCCGTATGTTTCTGCTGTTACAGATTACAGTTCACAGACATATTTTGGTGGGTACCTCCAGCGCCTTCTGCTGTGGGCACTGATATAGGTCAAAGCCCCTCTGAGAAATAGTGCTAAACACAGTTCAGCACAGAATCCACAGCATGCTGTGGAAGGAGGCAAGTTGGCTTCCTCAGAGCTGGGAAACAAATCCAGTCCTCTCCCATCCTTTTCCTGAAGTTGGGATGCTCTTCCACCCCCCATTAACAAATGCAAGAGTCCTCAAGCACCAACACTGGCCAGGCCAAGTTGGGTTTCTTGCTGGTTTTTAGCTGAATTCTGCTTTCAAACACTCTTGGTCAGGGATCACAATGAAAGCTTTGCTACACAGCTATGCCAGAGATGCTCGAGGTAGATGTCTCTCAGCTACATGGAGTCACAATATTGTAAAACATTTATTGTTGCTGCGAGCAGACAAGCCTTCCTATGATGCAGGGAGCAGGTCTGGATTGGGAGAGGCGTTTTCCAGAGGAAAGCCACCCAGTCAGAGCAGACTACATTGCTTCTGCTGGTTTAAATCACCTCATTCAATATTCTGTGTTGTCTTATGTAGCATGCAGTTATGTAAATTTATAAATCATACACTAATTAGCACACAATTTCATAAATTTAGTAACAGTGAAAAAGAAGGTTTCTAACTAACCAGGCAGTACTCTCTCCCCCACAGATGGTACAAATTCAAACACAGCCTGGAGGTCATATTTGAGAAAATCTCTGCTGCTACTTCTAGAGTTTAACCCCAGGCACACATGCATTTTCAAGGGCTGTCTTTTGGATATCTCAGGCTAAATCTCTCTGAAGTGCAGCTAAGCCCTTTTCTCTCCTTCCTTAACACCAAACCTCCACAGCTCATTGGATCACTGCAAATTTTATTTGTTTATTCCGAAGCTTGCTCTCCAGTCTCCTATTCTTCAGCCATCTAGATCACCATCCCTTGCGAGCAACTAAGCTCAGTCCATGCCCTGGGTTATGCCAGGGTTCTGCACAGTTGCTCTCCAAGGTGCTCTGGCCTTCCTGTCCAGCTGCTCTGAAGGGGAGACGCTAAAGTTAAGGTAATTTCCTTCTTTCCCACACTTGCCAAGCATGCCTTGGACAGTAGCTCCTCAAATGCAGGAACCTGATTTGGAAACAGGTGTGGAGTCATATGGCTCTTATGGGAACCAGTGTTTGAAAACATTTCTCACTTTAAGATACAAACATAAAATTTTCCTTCAGCAGCTTATTCTAGTTTAACAACTCACCCCTGCCCTCTAGCTCACTCCCATTTCATTTCCACCTTTGGTACAGTTATCTGCCTTGCACCTTTCTGCTCTCTTGCCTTCACCTCCATCCTTTCTTCCTTACCCTTTAATTCACTTTTTTGTCTCAAAGCATGGTGCTGGTTCTCCAATTCTCTTCTCCTTTGTATTTGGAGAACTCTCTCTTACTTCAAGCTCCAAAGGAGGCCTTGCTCCTTCTCACAGTAAGACCCATGTCCTGAAGAGGAAGAGAAGGCTTAAAACAAGTCCTTCATGTATCTTAGCGAATTGGAGATTCACAACATAATATGATGTGATGCTGTGGGAAGTGGAACACATTGCCAATGGCAGTATTGACATTTGAGATAGACAAAAATCAGAAGACAAGCCAAATAAAACTCTGGAAGAATAAATTAAACGCCCAGATAATTTATTAGATTAAGACCTCACATACACATATAAATACGTGCTCGAGATGGGATTCAACAGCAAGACTGGAAAGGCAAGAAATGAAAAGGATGTGATTATTACAGGTCTGTGATGTGCAAGGTGCACAAAAGCAGTAACTACACAAACAGCCAGCAAGTGTGTGTGCACAAACCACGTGGGAAGGACACAAACTGAAGGTGTGGATAGGAGCCTTGGCAGCAGTCATGTTACTCCACAAAGCCACGTGGAAAACACAGCCTGATGTGTAGCTGGATGATATTCACTGGGAACACTCTGGACAAACAGTCTATGCTGGACCAACTCCCCAGCAGCAGCTCCCAATATAGAAGCCCAAACTTAAAAGGACACTGTCATGTCATTGCTTTTGCTAGTTTAATTTCTGCATTTCCTCTACTGTTTTAGCAGATGGAAAACAATTCCCCTCCCAGTACCAACTGCTGATTTTGTCCTTTCCTATTTGACAATCATTGATTTTTTTTTTTTCTAAGGCTATAAATGTTTTAATAACTTCAACTTTGTAGTGCCTCATGGCAAAATATCTTTGCTTGCACTGACTGCTAAACACTATTCCTAATGTACTGCTGATAACTAGAGCAAGAGCCAGCATTATAAAAAATGATTTTCCACAGGGTCTACGAAATTAATAGCTTTTGTTTCTTTTGTCCACATCTCATAGAAAGTTAAAGCATACAGCTCTTCACCCATCAGGCATTTCAACCATCTTTTACTAAAAAACCTTGCTTCACAAAGGTGTGCCCCCTGTGTAGGTCTGACTGATGAACAGCACCTTGAGCATAGAGCCCACAACCCTGACAATGTCCTTTTAAAAAGAGCTACAACCAAAAAAATACAGATTCAAGCTAAAAGTCACCTCCAGAATTAGAATTTTTTATGGACTAAGTGATTATAAGGAATCCCAAAGCAGTCAAATTTTGGCACCCACAAAAGAATCAAAGAACAGAATGCTCCCACAGAGTATTCTCAACACAAAGGCACCTTTCAAGAAATATACATGTATTTTTTGCTGTTTTGAAAGGTCAGTTAGCATTTATCAGAAAAGGCAATTAAAGTTTCAGTCAAACTGGAAAAGAGACAAGAAGCAATTGGACTGGAATCAGAGAACTGTTTCTCTATAAATGCCAACACTTAAAAAAAAACACCAACAAAGCTAAAACAACACCATGAAACAACCCCAAACTCTAAGATCTATGTGACAGTTATCCCCAAATTTCCTGCTGGTCCTTGTACATTTTTCTCTTCTTTCTCCTCCTTTTTCCTGCCCTCTGTAAGCAGCAGACTACTCAGCCAACAGAAGAAGAAAACTTATGTCCCCACCTGCTCTACTTGGGCCAGGGCACTGAATACATCTTTGGGGCTCTTAGCAGAAACCTGGGCCTTCACAGGCTCAGAGAGTAGAACAAGAGGGACATTCAACAGCAGGTGGACATATTCCAGGAAACTGCAATGCTTCACTAAAAGCAGAACAGACCATGCAGGGACTTTCCGCAGCAGTAATTTTCTGGTCCAGCAATGCTGCTTTCCTCCTTTAAACTCCTCCAAGCAGCTTTTAAAATTCAGCTGGGATGAACAGAAAGGATATCACCTAATTTGTGATTAAGACTGGGCCTGAATGAGGCAGCCCAGAGTAACCTGAGGTTCTTCTTCCCCTTCATTCTCCTTTTGTTGCACTGACGCAGCGCGGTGCTGCCGGGGGCTGCGGTGAGAGGCACCTCGCAGAGCATCCTCCGTGCACAGGAGCAGCTCGGGGAGGCAGGCAGCAGCCATACCCCAAGCATCCGTAGGGCAACTCTACCCAGCCATTAAGATAAGCAGGGTTGCCTAAAGAGACTGTCTGAAAAGCAGAACTGGCCCATGAAGTGGTGTTTGTGAGCAAATGGCCTAGAACTTGCCCATACTGGATCAATTCTACCTTTCCCTCGTTACAATTTTAATGTGCAAAATGAGTATTTTAGTCTCATATTTCTAGGAACACATGCCGGTGGCTACTGTTACAATAAAATATGAACACTGCATTGTGGAGAAAATGACCATTAATCCTGTAATGTGCAGTCATTTTTACCAATTCGGCACATTTCTTTAAATAACCAAGTACATGCAGTAGATGGAAATGCATTTAAATAAACTGAAATAGATACAGCATGAATAATTAAAGCTGGCAGAAAAGTGTGCATTGTGAGCTGCTAGTGGAAATAACTACTGATTTGTCTTATTTACAATGGAGCCTGGATGCAGGATCAAAATAGTGCAAGTTAGTGAAAATGTCTTAAGACTGCTCTTATACTAGCACTACTATGTATTTCATCTTGAAAAGTACATCAAATAGGTTTTGGATCTCTACAATGTCTGACTCTGTTCTGCTATTTCAGGGTTACGTTACGCAGCACATAAACTCTGTCAAATAGCACTGATTTAAAGAGGAATATAATTCAAACCTGTGGCTAGTACATCAACCTGCAACATCATCTATTAACATTATCAGACACTGTAGAGTTGAGCTTACGATATATCCCCTAAAAACTCAGCGTGTTAAATATCAGAATGTTGAAGGAAAAAGTAGATCATAAAATCAGTGAAAAAGTACTAAAGTGCTTGCACCTTTATAATATGTCAGGTTTTAAACAGACTTGTTTAATTAGAAAATAATCTACTTTGAACATGCTGGTTGTTGAATGTTAGGCAGCCCTTACAAACTTCTTTAGAGCCAAAAAAATGGATAATGAAATACACTTCTGATATAAGGCTGGCAAAACTGCGACTTCAATCTATTAGAAAATGTTGTAGATTAAGAAAAAATGTTATTTTAAGTTATTACTTGGCACATGAAAGGCTTAGGAAAAAAGTTAACACTTTCTGATTGGCATACCCCAACAATATACTTTCATCATGATTACTAAATCCAAAATCAACCTGGATGCTAATCAGCTACGTTTCAGAAGAGGGAAAACAAGCAGTGATCACTCAAATAATTTAGGAGTAGCTGTAGACCAAGGAGTCTTCTTCAAATGTCTCAAGGGAGTCTTCAAATGAAGAAGATCTCCTCGAGGAGCCGACTCTCCTCCAGCTCATCTGCTCTGCTCCTGGGGCTGCAGGGTGTCTGGCACCAAGAGGAGGACAGCTTGTGGCTCCCACAGCAGGGCGTGTGCATTTTGTTCCTGTCACAAGGGTCCCGGCAGAGCTGTCCCGGAGCTGATATTGGGTTCATAGCTTCCACCAGGTCAAGAAGAGAGGCTTCAAACCTACAGAAACACACGAGAAACAGAGCTCTAGTAAGATCACAGCACCATGCAGGAATTGAATCCAGTTTCCCTGCCTCTATAAATCAGACTAGAGCTAGATTTGTCTGACAGGAGCCACTGGCACAGAACAAATTTTGCTGTATGGACTCCCGTCAGTAATGACAACACAGAGGTACTGAAAAGGAGGCAAGCAAAGCATGGGTGCTCAGGTTATTTTAGGCTGTTTCATCAGCTTTTCCATTTGAGGTGTGCAATGTCTTAGTTGCACTCTGGAGACTGAACGTAGACCTCTGAGAGATGACAGCCAAATACACCAAACAAGGCAGACTCATGCTGGTAATGGTAAAGAGACTTATACACATGCTGCACTTTTTTATTATTATTTTTTTTTTCTGAATAGACCTCTACATTTGATTTAGTTTCTCAGGGATTTGAAAACAGCAGGAGACTTTATTACTATTGCCACAAACTACATGTGCTTCCTGTAAATCTTTATGTACTATGTGTACCATGTGGAGTCTGGTGGAAGCACTGAAGGAATGGAACCTAAGCAAGGCAATACAAAATCAACCCTTGAGGCACCAAGAGAAAAGGCAAAGGTGTTAAGCATCACTCAGGCTCTCCTTTAAGTGCAAAGTACAGATGTGGGGGAAGGTTGCAAGCTAATGTGATCTAGTAATGCTCACTGAATAATGGCAGGTAATTGAGACAGGGACTTTCTATTAATATTCACAAGAGACAAGACTTGATCTAAATACCAGCACAGGATTGATCATTACAATACATTTCCTCCTGTCCAATTTTAAATGTCTTAAATAATACCATTTCCACTGCTTCCCTAGGGAGCCTGTTCTCCAGTTACCTCTCAGAAATATGTACAAGATATCACACCAGAGTTTTACCCAAAAGTCCCTTTGTTCCATGCTGTGGTTAACACCAACCTGCCTGATGTTCCCAGCCCTGAAGTGATTCACACATTCAAAGTCTTTCATGTACCAAATGTTATTCACATTATTCACCCAAATACTATCAGCACAGGTGATTGGATCCATAGGGTACCCCTCTTGTAAGCAAAGAAAGTTAATCCTTAGCAGGGGGAAACATCTCAAGCTGTTCTCTGCCTTGAGAATAGCCTCTGTTTCTACTTTTGTGACTGTAAGAACCTAGAATGATTAAGCAACTAAGACAGCTGGGGGAGGTTTCTCCAGATGGGATGTAAAATTCTTAAGAACAAACATTTACAGCGGTTTATGGATGTGAGAGATTAGTGTACTTTGTGGCCAAAGTACCTCCTAAAGGCAGACCCCCACCTGTGCTGTCCAACAGCCTTGTGTAGCAGCAGCAGGTAAAAGGTTTGCCAACCCTGACCTAGCCATGTCATGAAAAACACCCTTCTTTATCTCCACAAGTAAGTGCTACATCCCATCCGTCGTCAGAACGCTGTCACAGAATCATTTAGACTGGAAAAGACCTCCAAGACCATTGAGTCCAACCTTTGACTGGTCACTGCCCTGCCAACCAGGCCAGAGCACCAAGTGCCACGTGCGGTCATTTCCTCAAAGCCACCAGGGAGGGTGACTCCACCACCTTCCTGGGAAGCCCATTCCAGTGCTTGACATGACAAGTTACTTTGTCCATGACAAAATAACTCATTGTCATGTCGGAGACACAGAACTACCCTCTCAGCTCAGAGGAGTTAGCAGTGGTACTGATGGGTTAAAAACCAATGTTAATGGTGACTACTGAAGTTATTCTATAGAAGCTATTTCTTTCAATTTTTATTGCTTCTTCCAATCTGATGGCCAGTGTAACTTCTAATACGGTCTGACTTGACATTACTGCCTCGCAGGGCTCTCTCCTGTTTGACTACGGATTATTTTATTTTCCTGCAGACGTGCTAGCTTTAACCTCACTCACAATCAAAAAGCCAATTTTGAAATCTCCTTTCCACATTTTAAGTTTGTCTACATATGTTTTTATTATCTAAGTAGCAAAAAATGAGTGGCTCAAATTAAAAAATAGAGCTTTTGTTTCAACTGGATCTTGTTCATGGCTAACCCTAAGCAAACATGATGTCTTTTAGTTACCCTAACCAGAAAGTTCAGAAGGACATGGAGTTTTCAGTAGCCAAACCAGATCATTTTAGAGATATCTGTTGTTTGTATTAGCATTCAGAAAGTACCTTTTAAAAACTGAAACTCCTCAAAGATATCTCCAACATAAAATGGAATAAGCTGCACTGATAGTAAGAACTAGCGCACAGATATATGAGACTTTTCACATGAAGAAAGTTTAAGACTAGACTCTATATAGATACACACATATGGTTTGAACCCCAAAGAAACCCAGTTAATACATACACTGCTTTCATTAGCCACACCTAAAACTTCTTTTTAGATTAATCTAGTCTAGCATACAAATGCTTATCTCCTCTGACGGTAGTGCTATCATAAAATTTCAATTTCTCCAGCAGCCACATGCAATCACAGATTAGGCAGGGAAAACCAAACCAGCCAGTGCATTTACAGCAAACGTGCAGGCCCTAGATTTCAGCAGTACCTTCGAGTTCATTTCTTCTGCAAGTTTATCTAAGTTTTACAGCATTTCTGCTATCAGGAAGGCTAAATGATTTGGCAGATTACAAGCACAGCAAATAGCAAAGATTATGTAAAAGACCAGGTGTTGTAAATCAGTCTATTTGACACCACAGTTATATATGCAATAAAGTGAATGAACTCTGCTAACAGAGCACTATCTGATAAAGAGAATGCTCCTTGCAGGTATTTAGTGTTTAATCCCAGGATAATGGTTTGCCCAAGTAACATCAGACAGCATCTGGCTGGAGGCAACAGAGTAGACCTAGAATGGTTTGAAACTTGCAAAGACAATTTTCTCACCATTTATTTGTATCCTAATATTTAAAGAGACACAGACAGAATGCTTGAATCCTGAAATGTAACTTTCTCTAAAACCAGGGTATGTATTCTTTGCATGACTTGAATAAAAACATAAGTAAAACCAGGCTTCATTATTATTACAACACTTAATGGTTTCAGTGAAGTCAAAGCTACAGGATCAGCCACCCAAGAATCAGAACATTTCAAGCAGGAAAACCGATTTGGCAAATTTGGCTTATGAATAGTGAATGCTCTTTTAAAGCAAACTAACAGCCAAGGGTCCCCTTGTATTGTTCCTGCTTCCAGAGGAGAAAAAGATCCCAAACATTCTGCAGAAGTAGCAGCACTGTACATTAAGCCACATACAGAAATTCTTCACGTACAGATATTCAACCAAGCAACCAAATGTCCCATCAGTGCTGGTGCTTACGCACATTTTCTTTGATTTTGCCCTCCCTAGAGAAGGAAAATGCCATGGGTAACTGTCCCTTTAAGGATGGTTATAATTCAGGCTGTCTTCATTTTTTTGGTACATTTTCCAGTGTGCTGGAAGGCCAGTAAGCAAGAGGAGTGTAACCCAGGTTCTTGTTAATGGATCCCTTGGAGTGGATTAAAATGAAATGTCACATAGTCCAATGGGTTAAAATATACTCAGGCTCTGTGGGACTCCCCTGAGTGAGGGAGAGCTTCCATTCCTCTGGTGGAAGGCCCCAGAAATGAGTCCGGGGGCACTTAGGGAATCTTTGATAGTTTATGATCCCTTCTGAGGGACTGCCTCTCAGCTGTTCCGATAGTGCCCCATCAGATCTCCCCCGGGGGGAAGGGGGAGTTTAACAGCTGAGGGAGCTATGTAAGGATGAGCAACTAGCACAGCAAGAAGCATCACCTCGCTCTGCAGGATCCAGGCTGATAGTTCACCTCTTCTGTCTCATGCAGAGTATCACATGTACACCCAAAAACTCACCTCCTCCCTTGAGAGAGGCAAACCTGCCCTCTGCAAAGCACCCTGGCACCTCCACAAATGGGCAAATGTTGTGAGTCATTAATCATTAATAGTCCAGTCTCTCACAGCATCTCCACAACAGACTGGAAAATAATCTCTTTTTTTGACACTTCCCCCATGTATACTTTTTAATCTAACTTTAATGAGCTTGAAACTCTGCATTTTTCATCATGGGAGAAGAAAATTTGTAAGGTCTACAAGTTTGAATTAGAAGTCTAACTATTTAGACAGATAAAGTCTGGTGAAAGCAATCTTCTAAAGCCTCCAAAAAATTCATCAGGACACAGATAAGAACTAGTATACAGAGCAGAAGGAAGGCAGGTCCATGGGCAAGAGGACAGAGATGAGAGTAAGGAGACTAGACCACAGTAAGCTTTGAAACTCCTCTTTCAATGAAGAACTTTCACCTT